>JASVEL010005588.1:0-90856 GCA_032618575.1 Nicotiana noctiflora
CACTATTTGTTTGCATTTATATGTGTGACCGCTGGAAAAGTCATTTTCAAAAGAGGTTTAAACTGGGCTAAGATGTTTCTGTAAAGATTTCATAGTTTCACTATTTTTCTCAAAAAGGTTTTGCACTATTCTATACAGCATGATTATTTGTTATACGTGATTTCTTACTACTCAGTTGTTATTTACCTTTATTACTCACTGAGTTAGAGTAATCACTTTACTACCGGCACCTCTTGTATAGATGCAGGTATTTATTTACCCATTAGCGGGTTTTGGCTGATCAGACGCAGAGTTATTCGAGTTAGAGAGGTGACTGCCAATGTTCGCAGCACTGTTTCCCTCTCTTTTATTCATTATTTCTGTTTTGTATATTTTAGACCTTTAGTTGCATTTACACTCTAATAGATGCTTGGGACTTGTGAAACCCCGATTGGGGCTATGTTGGGTTGTATTTCCGCTAATTAATATCATGAAATCCTATTTAAATTACTTATGAACTATTTGTCTGCTTAAAAGAGGTGCTCTAAAATTGTTTGGTTGGCCTTGTCTACATGAGAGGCACCATCATGACCGGAGCGGGGTTTGGGTCATGATAATGGAATAAGGTGATATGGGATCAACCCGAGTTCAGATGTAGTAATATTACATGATGATTGATGGCTTTGGAATGATTGTTGGCTCATTCAAGGACGAAAGTATGTTTAAGTAGGGGGAATGTAATGACCCGACTTGTCGTATTGCGCATTTGCACTTCAGTCGGTGGTTTGAGGACATGAGTAGCTATGTATGATGTAGTATGACTTGTGTATACTGTGGGTTTAAATTTTTGGGTAATTCAGAATTATTTTGGAAGAATAATTCTCAACTAGAAAGATTTAACTTAGAAGAGTTAACCAAGGTTGACTTTTGAGTATTTGATCTCAGATCGGAGATTTGATTGTTCCGTTAGGTTCGGATGGTAATATTTGACTTAGGCGTATGCCTGGATTTGCATTTGTGTATTTCTAGAAGGTTTTGGCACTCATTGGTGAAAATTAGAAATTTAAAGGTTAGGAATGTTCATAAGTTTGACCGAGGGTTAACTTCCATGTTATCGGGTATGGATTGTTGTCCCGAGAGCTCGAATAGGTTTGATATGTCATTTTAAACTTGTGTGCATAATTTGGGTTCCATCCGGATTGGTCATATTTGAATCGGATGCTTGGTTCGAAGTTTATGAACTTAAGAGATTGATGTTGATTGACAATTCATGATTTTGATGTTATGTGTTATTTGAGTCCTCGAATAGGTTTGTGTTATGGTTTGGGACTTGTTGGTATGTTTGGACATGGTTTCGAGGGGCTCAGGTGAGTTTCGGGGTAGTTTCAGACCATTTCTAGGCTATTTTTAGCTGTTGGTTTTTGGCTACAGGGGTGTACATTGTGATCACGTGGTTTTGGTCGAGTTAGCGAAGATAAAAATAGGAAAAATGGAGTTGTGAATCGCGATCTCATAGAAGAAAATCTCTTATGTGCTGACCCGACTTTGGAAGCTTATATCTTGCAATCTATAAGGAATTTGGAGATGATCCAAAAATTGAAGTTGTAGCCCTTAGTGTCTATTTTCAAAAAATCAAACTATTTTTCATTTGGAGTTTTGTACAAAAGGTTATGACTAATATATTACAGTTTATCTAAGTAGAATTGGGAAGGGTCAAATGGAAGTTTGTTCTTAGCGATCACGGGGAATTGGCCGCGATCGCATAGGGTAAAATATTTCCTGCAAATTTTTTTAATCATGATCGTGAGGTTTGTGACCGCAAGGTTACCCTGGTCACACCTCCTTTTTACCTACCGCACCCTGTATGTGGCACAATAACGGGAGTTTTTCCAATTAAAGGATAATCGAAACAGGATTCATTTATTAAAAAGATACGGAGTCGCCACTTGGGAGATTTATAGTGTCTCAAGTCAACGGTTTTAATCCCGAATCGAGGAAAATATCGACTCTATATTACAGTCTGCGCACCAAAAATCTGTATAAGGAATTCTGTTAACCCAGGAGAAGGTGTTAGGCATTCTCGAGTTCTGTGGTTCTAGCACGGTCGTTCAACTATTATATTCGGCTTAATTATCTGCTTTTAAAAACATATGAACTTATGTGCCAATTTTAACCATCAATCGATTTTAATATTAATATTATTATTTTAACAAAGAATTGCACCGTTGTGAAAACGTATCTCGAACCACGTCACATCAATGTACCCGTGATTATTGATTCACGTCCAAGCAACGGTCGTAGTCAATATAATCCGGTCAATGAATTTCCAGAGTCGATCCCATAGGGAATTAACCTATCAACTGCAACTTCGAAAACCCAATAACACATCTGAAGTAGCTTCCCAAACTTTGAATATATTTTTTTGTGGATGTTTTCTAACAACTAACTTTTGCAAGAATTAAAGACTTGAATTAAAGAATTGAACGTTGGCTAAAGAATAAAGAGAAAGACTATGGTATTGATTTCCCTTATTGATGGAATCCCTTCTGTTTATGCTCATACAAATTGTCAATAATATTCTATCAATCATGAACGCTATTCTCCCGAGCAACTACAATAATTTACTAGTGTACTCTCCCGAGCTACCCTATCTATCTTTAATTTGAACGGTTCACTTTAGATTGCACCCAAGGTTTCGTTATTCCAAACCCCACCTTTACGCCTACAATTATAGATTCCTACAATAATCTAGGTGTGGTGTTGTTCAACAATATACCTAAATATGCACTCTTTTCTAAGTTATGCAAACTAAATAGGCACAACTAATTGAGAGCTCTATCAATTAACTACAACAAGAACGAAGTTGAACAAATAGAATTCTAGCTAACAATTTGTAATCACATAACCTAGAAGTTCATCACTCAATAGGTTCCATCAAAACCTTAGATAAATAATTAGCTACTCATAATCAAAGAAACAAGATAGATAATTGAATTCATAATCAAAGATTCAATGTAAAAGAAAGAAAGATGTCGAGAGAGTTCTTTCTTACTAGTTTTCTTGCAAAAGTAGTGAATAATACAATACATGACTCTCTTGGGCGAATCCTATAATTATATAGAGGGTTTAGGTTACAAAAATTACATATTGACAAATTTTTCCTACAGAAATCTAGCGTCGCCCGCGGTCGCGGATGGACCACGGAAAATCAAGTCCTCTGAATCTGTTGAGGTTCCGCGAGCCCCCTTTTCCGTGGTTCGTCTGCGGTCGCGAATGGACCACGGATGAACAGTGTCGCAGATTCTTCTTCCTATTTTTTAATGCATACTTTACTCTTGCTCTACACTTGGCCTTTTTACCATCTTATGACTCCAAAAATGCTCTTTTAGTCTCCAATGGTTCATGTGTACCTATAACACACCAAAAACACTAATAAAAGCATTTTGTCATAAAAAACAATATCAAATCAACAATAAAGCGTGATTATTTAGGGCATAATTACATCAAATTCACCTATTATCAATACCCCACATTTAACATTTGCTCGTCCTCGAGCAACCTTAATCACACTTTAGGCCAATTTTATTAATGTCTCCCCCAACATATGTCACAAAAGTTATCTTTCATGATTAACCTAAGACATGCACAATCCTTACCTAACCGTAAACTCAAATGCCAGCACATTATTTCTTAATCTAATTATTATCACAGACTAGCAAATTTACCTTCTTCTTCCCGAGTTACATGCCCTCAGACAATTTATTGAGAGAAGTTCCCACACATAAACAATTTAGAACATGGAACTTATAGATATAGGAAAAATTTCACTCACTCTCAACAAAGAACATTCATATGCATACAGACACACCATAGGCTTGCCCCTAGTGTAATACTCCACTAATCGAGTTTTTCAATCACAAATCAAGAGGTCTTTAAGGGTTGTAATGTTGGCTAAGGGATGGGTAGGATACTTTTCGTTATAGTGGCTAACCTCCCTAAGCACTTTCTTTCTTTTTCACAGCTTCCCTTTTTGGCTTTCTCCTTATGTCTCCCCTAACATTCCTTCACCTTTATTTACTTTTAGTCCCCAATTTTCTTTTGTTGGTGTAACTGGCCTTTCTATTTTACATATATACATTGATATATTTGTTTTTGTTTTTCAAAGCTTGTAGCATTTATAGTATTTTGCCAGTTCACCATTTTCTACCATTCATTCTTGATCTTCCCTTTTTCAACTTCCCTTCACCCCACACTTAGACCTCTGCATATTCGTTACAACACAAGTGCTTCTAGGAGGTAAAGTAGAACAATTTATGATTTCGATTTATATGAACATTCAAGGGTTATCAAAGAACAAGCTTAAGCTGAAAGGGGTTAACTAGGGTATTATGTACAGGTGAATTTATGTCTTATTGAATTAGGGGGCTACACAAAGAAATACCTCTATCATCTCTACAACCAAACATCTTCTATTTTGTTTTGCAAACACACAGGGCAAGTTCTAGGTATCATGTACAACATAGAATGTAAGTAAATTTTCACACACACTTAGCATGCAACTCATTTATAATGAGGTTCGTCTACAGAGTCCTATCAATGTTCAAGCAAGCTTTATTGTGCAATTTAAGGCATATAATAGAATCTACAGTCAAGCTTAGATAATACATTCTCAGGTTCATTTTAGTTTTGCTAATGTGCATACTTGGGGTTACATGTTAACATTTGCCCTCTAATCCAAAAAAGAAAAATCTACCTAACTCGGTTCAATAAAAACCCTTGGAAAAGAACCGTGGTCAAAAGAAAAACCAAGGGGGAAGTGATACACTACCTAGAAAAAGAAAATAAAAGAAAGAAAAATTCCTACATGGACTACTTCCCTCAAGAGTACTTGTCCAAATAGTCCATCATCAGGAAGAGTCCTCTACTCATATTTTTTGATTTTTCAATTTTTTTGATTTTTTTGTGTTTTTATTCCGACATAGACCCTTAAGAAACCCGTCGCCAAGTGTCCATCATCGGGCCAATCTAGCTAATATGATTTACAACTACAACTACTATGTACAACATATACAAGATAAGTTTCCCACCCCAGACTTAAAATCATGGCATGTCCTCGAGGCATAATAAAAGTATAGCTCATAAGGGTGAGAAAACTTACCTGTGACTCACTCAGAGTCGGAGACGGTGGCTGGGTCAACATTACACGCTTGACCCAGTGCTCGAAACCATGCCATGAACCTGTTTTCAGTCCTATCTTTCCTTTGGGACATCGCGTCCATGCGCGTGTGTAAACCATCCACTGAGGTGGGTAAATCCGCAACCTCCTCCTCCACAGACCTAAGCATAGGTCTAGTGGATTCGGACCTAGATATGCCCGCTCCATGATGAGCGTGCCTAGAAGGTCCGGCGGAGTCCTAGAATGCCGGGACTTGACAACCGGCACAGGGTCATTTTTAGTGTCTAGATCAATTGGGTCATTGCCTCTACCCACCAGGATGTGAGAGGCCTTGAATGAAGCTTTTAGAGGGAGATCACCATCCGTGGGTAGTACCGGAGTCCGGTGGCCGAGGCACAGAGCAGTGACAAGAGACGAGAAGTAGAATCCCTTAGATTTGAGGGGTCCCCTCAGCACCATCTCATCACCTATCACGCGGGCAATGTCAATATCCCACTGGGTGACAAAGCACCATGTCAGCAATGCCCTATTAAAGTTCACATCTGTTGTGTTGCTTGAGGGCAGAAACCGGTTACAAATAATTGTGAACCAGCACTTGGCGGTATAGGTGAAGCTATTTGAATGCAATGTATTTTGTCTTATCTAGATGGGATGACCATTGACATGTAAGGCCTCAATCAAGGTGTCCCAAGTGATACCAGGCCTATCCTGGTAAAAGTCCACGTCAGCAAAAAAAGCCGGCAGTCTAAGAGCCTGCCTAATAGTAGGTTCTTTAGCCCAGACATACTTACCTCTGACGAAGACTTCTCTGGATATTCCGTAGGGTGCGTTCGCATAGAACTCCCTAACTAGCATTTTGTTGACGAGGGTTGGTTCATCGAACAGGAACTCCATCTCTCGTCGTCGGATCTCCTCGTACATATCGGGCTTTTCAGCCCGAATAGCCATCCTGTCGATTTCGATCTCCGGTAGCCAAGCTTTAGTAGCCTTGGCATGAAAGTCCGCTTCCACTTCCTCACTTTCAAATCGAGACTCGTCATAGGTCTGTCGACTAGACGAGCTTGCTGCATTCCTGGATCTTTTAGGAGCCATAATCCTACACAAAAAAGAAACAACCAAAAATTTCCATCACGTTAGTACATCGGTTGGCTACTCAGACTTCACCATCCGTGGACTACAACAATATTTCTTTTAGTGCTATCAACCCATAACTCCTACTATTGACCATTTCTCTAACAACTTCGCCAAGTTACCTAATGCACCCCACACTGATTTCTTGTGGCATTCCAACATGACCCAATTATACATACACCATCTCCAATTATACACAACAACAAACAACCACAAATTTAGGCAACATCTCCCCCAAAAATACAACACCCAAATACTACAACATATTTTTGCCAACTTTGGCCAACCCAATCACCAAATAATTCAACCACCCTATATGGTCTCCAAAAACAACATAAGTACCACAATTAAACATAATGGAGACGCAACAACTTCAAATATACCAACATCCCATATACAACATTCATACTAATAATACAATCAAAAATTATATCTATATATATTCTACTAAATACTACAATTAAAGTGTGGTAAACTAACAGTTGCTAAACTAATTATTCTATAATAATTAAGGAGAAAAACTAAAAAAAATAAACAAAAAAAGAAAGATAGAAGAGAAAAATTACTAGTAGATGGTGGGGATGTAGAGAATATGAAGATGAAGGGGTTGGGGAGTGGTGTGGTTTGGTGGGAGAAGATTGGAGGAGAAAGAGTAGAGAGAAGGAGGAGAGAAAATAATGATTTTAGAGAGAGAAAAGGTGGGGTGTGTTGGGGGCAGAAATTGGGTATTATGAGGGGGGGAAGATGTTAGGGTTATTAAAAGGGGGGGGGGGGAATAATTTGAACGTTTTTTCTTAATTTCTGCGCTGTCAGGTCTGACCACGATCAGCCGCGATCGGTCCACGGTCGCGGATGAACCGCGAAGGGGGAGATTCAGAGAGGCTATTTTTCCGCGGTCCGTCCGCAATGGCGGATGGACCGCGAGTGAACAGTCTCTCTGATTCTTTCGCCTGGCGGCAGCAAAAAATAATTTTTTTTATAGACTAATTATAATGGATATACTTACAACAATTTCGTGGGTTGCCTCCCACGTAGCGCTTGATTTAACGTCGCGGCACGACTCAACTTAGCGCATTTCAAGGCTAGCTAGACCTTTGAGGTTCCTCTAACCGAAGTTCCACCTTCTCATCAATGTCATCCATGCCAACATATAGTTTCAACTGATGTCCATTTACTTTGAATGTGCGTGAGACATCAATAGTATGTATTTCCACAGCGCCTGATTGTAATGTCTCAATTACTCGGAAAGGGCCTACCTTGATTTTAGTTTGCCCCAGAACAACCGTAACCTTGAATTATATAAAAATACTTTGTCCCCAGTTTTGAAGTTACGCTTTATGATATTTTGGTCATGAAGCCGCTTCATCCTCTCTTTGTATAGTCTTGTGCTTTCGAAAGCCAGATACCAGAATTCTTCCATATCATGAAACCCGGTGACTCTCGATTTTCCCGCTTCATCCCAGCTGAGATTTAACTGTTTCAGTGCTGGTTCACGTCCAATAAACGGTTGTAGTCAATATAACCTGGTCAAATAAGTCTAGAATCTATCCCACAGGGAATTAACCTACCAACTGCAACTTTCACAACCCAAGAACACTTCTGAAGCAAGTTCCCAAACTTTGAGTATATTTTATTGAAGGTTTTCTAACAACTAACTTTTGCAAGAATTAAAAGACTTAAAAGAAAGAATTCAATATTGGGTAAAGATTATAGAGAAAGACTAAAGTATTGATTTCCCCTATTGATGGAATCCCTTCTGTTTATGCTCATACAAATTTTCAATATATTCTATCAATCATGAATGCTATTTTTACCGTAATTCTCTCCCGAGCAACTACAATAATTTACTAGTGCACTCTCTCGAGCTACCCTAGCTAGCTTTAATTTGAATAGTTCACTTTAGATTGCATCCAAGGCTTCGTTATTCCTAATCCCGCCTTTACGCCTAAAGTTACAGATTCCTCCAATAACCTAGGTGAGGTGTTGTTCAACAATATACTTAAATATGCACTCTTTTCCAAGTTATGCACACTAAATAGGAACAACTAATCGGGAGCTCTACCAATTAACTACAACAAGAACGAAGTTGAATAAATAGAAATCTAGCTAACAATTTGTAATCACATAAATGAGAAGTTCATCACCCAATAGGTTCCATCAAAACCTTAGATAGGGAATTAGCTACTCATAATTAAAGAAACAAGAATAATAATTGAATTCATAATCAAAGAATTAATATAAAGAAAGAAATAAGTTGAGAGAGTTCTCTTTTACTAAAAATCTCGCAAAAGTAGTGAATAATACAATTCTTGCCTCTCTTGGCCGAATTCTAGGTTTATATAGAGGGTTTAGGTCTTAAAAATTAAGTTTTTACAAAGTTGTCCTTAAAATCTGCGGCAGCCTCCGCGGTTCGTTTGCTGTCGCGAGCGAACCGCGAATAGAGAATGCCTCTGAATCTCCAAATGTTCCACGAGCATGTTTTTCGCAGTTCATTTGCGGTCGCGAGTGAACCGCGAATGAACAATATTCTGGAATCTCACTTCAATTTTTCAAGCCAACTTCACTCTAACTCTTCACTTGGCCTTTTCATCATCTTATGACTCCAAAATAGCTCTTTTAGTCTCCAATGGCTCATGTGTACCTATAACACACCAATAAACACTAATAAAAGCATTTTGTCATCATAAACAATATCAATTCAACAATAAAGTGTGATTATTTGGGGCATAATTATAGTCAAATTCACCTATTATCAATACCCCACACTTAAACCTTTGCTCGTCCTCGAGCAACCTAAATCACACTTTAGGCCAACTTTATTAATGTCTTCCCCAAAATATGTCACAAAAGCTAGCTTTCATAATTAACTTAAAGACATGCACAATCCTTACCTAACCCTAGACTCACATGCCAGCACATTCTTGCTTACTCTAGTTATTATCACAGACTCGCAAATTTACCTTTTCCTTCTTGAGTTACATGCTCTCACACAATTTATTGAGAGAAGTTCCCACACATAAACAATTTGGAACATAAGACTTATAGATATAGGAAAAATTCACTCACTCTCAACAAAGAACATTCATATGCATACAGACACCCATAGGCTTACCCCTAGTGTAATACTCCACTAATCGAGTTATTCAATCATAGATCAAGAGGTCTTTAAGGGTTGTAATGTTAGCTACGGGACGGGTAGGATACTTTTGGGTATAGTGGCTAACCTCCCTAAGCACTTTTCTTCCTTTTTTACAACTACCCTTTTTGTTTTCTTCCTTATGTCTCCCCTAAACATTCCTTCACTTTTATTTGCTTTTATTCCCCAATTTTCTTTTGTTGGTGTAACTAGCCTTTCTAATTTACATATATATATATATATATATATATATATATATATATATATATATATATATATATATATATATATATATATATATATATATATATATGTGTGTGTGTGTGTGTGTGTGTGTGTGTGTGTTAATCATTGCTTTGCAACGCATTTACATTATTTTGCCAGTTCACCTTTTCTTGCCATTCATTCTTGATTTTCCCTTTTTCAACTTCCCTTCACCCTACACTTAGACTTTTGTATATTCATTACAACACAAGTGCTTCTAGGAGGTAAAGTAGAACAATATAAGATTTCAAATTTTCATGAACATTCAAGGGTTATCAAAGAATAGGCCTTAAGCTCAAAGGGGTTAAGTAGGATATTATGTACAGGTGAATTGATGTCTTATTGATTTATGGGGCTACACAAAGAAATTCCTCTATCATCTCTACAACCAAACAACTTCTATTTCGTTTTGCAAACACACAGGGCAAGTTCTAGGTATCATGTAAAACATATAATGTAAGTAAAATCTCACACACACATAGCATGCAACTCATTTGGAATCCGGTTTATCTACAAAGTCCTATCAATGTTCAAGCAAGATGTATTGTGCAATTTAAGGCATATCCTAGAATCTACAGTCAAGCTTAGATAATACATTCTCAAGTTCAATAAAGTTTTGCTAATGTGCATACTTGGGGTTACATGTTAACCTATGCCCTCTAATCCTAAAACGAAAAATCTACCTAACCCGGTTCAATAAAAACCCTTGATAAAGAACCGTGGTCAAAAGAAAAACCAAGGGGGAGGTGATACACTACCTAGAAAAAGAAAATAAAAGAACGAAAAGTTCCTACGTGGACTACTTCACTCAAGATTACTTGTCCTAAATAGTCCGTCATCAGGAAGAGTCCTCTACTAATATTTTTGGATTTTTCAATTTTTTAAAATTTTTTGTTTTTTTATTCCAACTTAGACCCTTAAGAAACCCGTCGCCAAGTGTCCATCATCGGGCCAAGCCAGCTAATATTATTTACAACTACAACTACTATGCACAACATATACAAGATAAGTTTCACACCCTACACTTAAAATCATGTCATGTCCTCATGACATAATAATACAAATATAGCTCAGAAGGGCGAGAAAACTTACCTGTGACTCACTCAGAGTCGGAGACGGTGGAGGGGTCGACGTGACATGCTAGACCCAGTGCTCGGAACCATGCCATAAATCTATTTTCTAGCCGATCTTGCCTCTATGACATCGCATCTAAGCGCGTGTGTAAACCATCCACGGAGGTTCGTAAGTCCGCAACCTCCTCCTCCATTGACCTAAGCATAGGTCTAGTGGACTCGGACCTAGACATGCCCGCTCCATGATGAGCGTGCCTAGAAGGTCCGGCTGAGTCAGTGGAATGCCTCGGACGAAGACTTCTCCGGACATCCCGTAGGGAGCATTAGCATAGAACTCCCTAACCAGCATCTTGTTCACGACGGCTGGTGCGTCGAACAAGAACTCCATTTCGCGACGGCGTATTTCATCATATATCTTGGGTTTTTCAGTTCGAATGGCTAGTCTGTCAATTTCAATTTCCTGGAGCCAAGCTTTAGTAGCCTTGGCATGGAAGTCAGCTTCCGCCTCCTCGCTTCTGAATCTAGACTCGTCATAGGTCGATTTCTTAGACGAGCTAGCTGCATGCAGTGATCTTTTAGGAGCCATAATCCTACACAAAAGGGAAACAACCAAAAAAATTCCATAATGTTAGAACATCGGTTGGCTACTCAGACTTCACCATCCCTGGACTACCATAATATTCTCTTTAGTGCTGTCATCCCATAACTCCTACTATTAGTCAAGCACCCCACACTTATTTCTTGTGGCAATCTAACATGACCCAATTAAACCTACACCATCTCAAATTTTATACAACAACAAATAACCAATGAGTTGGGCAATATCTCCCCTAAAAATTCAACATCCAAATACTACAACATATAATTGCCCACATTGGCTAAACCAAGGCACCAACTATATCACCCATCACATTGGGTCTCCAAAACAACAAAATTAACACAATTAACTATATTGGAGACCCAACAATACCAACACTATCAACAATCCCAACAATACCAATAATGATACAATAAAATCATACTAGAACTACACTACACAAACAAATTAATTTAAATAGAATCTACTACTACTAGCATGTATTGTACAATTCTACAATTAAACTAGAATAATGTAAATTAATTAATTCTACCAAACTAATGATAAAAATTAGAGAGAAAAAAAAGAAAGAAAAACAAAGAAGAAAACTTACTATGAAGTGTTGGAGAAGTGTAGAAGATGAAGTTGATGTAGAGGGGTTGTTGGGAGAAGAATTGAAGAGAGGGGGTAGAGAGAATGAGGAGAGAATTTTAGAGAGAGAGAGATATGGGAGGGGTGGCGGCTGGTTTGGGGGAAATAAGGGGGAGTTTGTGATGTTAGGTTAATTAAAAGAAGGGGGGGGGAAATAAAAGAGAACAAAAAAATTTTATACCTTTCTGCCGCGGAGCTGACCGCGGTCGTTCGAGGTTTGTTCGCGGTCGCGGATTGTCACGACCCGGATTTTTCCCCAACATCGGGATCGTGATGGCGCCTACTCGTTGTAGCTAGGCAAGCCACTGTATTCATACTATCCTGTTTTTAACATAATTTTAATTAAATAAATGCGGAATACTTTATCGAAATGGAAATAACAAATCACAAGGTGAAAATCATACTGAAATCCTCTACCCAAGACGTGGAGTCACCAACTCACGAACTACTATGGAATACTACACATAAAAGTCTGAAGGAAATATAACATAATTCTGTTTGTCTCGAAACAAAGAGACTACAGCTAGTAACATAAGTAAAGAGAGAGACGCCGGGCTTGCGGACGTCTGCAAGCTACCTCTGTCTCAAATGTGATCAACTTCCACGCAATCGATTTACTGCTGCTGCTCCTGATCGTAACCTGAACCTGTGCAAAAATGCACAGAAGTGTAGTATCAGCACAACCGACCCCATGTGCTGGTAAGTGCCTGGCCTATCCCGGCGAAGTAGTGACAAGCCTAGGACCAGACACCCACATAAACCTGTGCAATTCAATATATATATGTGTACCACAAAATAACAAGAAATAATCAAGTATTAACACAATAAGGAATATCTTAAAGAATTCAACAATTAACCACGGTTAATAATTTCACAAGGAAAAACAAAGTGTAATGTAAACACAATTAATATTAATTCAAGAAATAGAAAACAGTTGCACGGCATCACCCTTCGTGCTTTTACTCTCATCCTCACATCCATAGTACGGCATGATCCTTCGTACACGGTTCAATAATAGGGCACGGCATGATCCTTCGTGTATAATCAATAAATAAACATGGCACGGCATTAACCTTCGTGCATAAATAAATAAACATGGCATGGCATCACCCTTCGTGCATTATCACTCTTCCTCACCCAAATAACAATCAAATAAGTTCACAAGGAAAACAAGGTATAATGGAAACACAAGTAATATCAAGTCAAGAAATGGCAAATAGTTGCACGGCATCACCCAAATAAAATATAATGGAAAAACAAGTAATATCAATTCAAGAAATAGCAAGCAATTGCACGGCATCACCCTTCGTGCTTTTACTCTCATCCTCACATCCATAGTACGGCATGATCCTTCGTACATGGTTCAATAACAGGGCACGGCATGATCCTTCGTGCATAATCAATAAATAAACGTGGCACGGCATTAACCTTCGTGCATAAATAAATCAACATGGCACGGCATCACCCTTCGTGCATTATCACTCTTCCTCACCCAAATAACAATCACAGTTAAGGGCAAAGAAGGAAATAGTAATTCATAAACCGTCCCATCAAGGGCAATCAATGTTTATCTTCACAACAAGTCCCAATAAGGGAGAACAATACAATTCATCTGTAATATATCTCAAAATAATTATTTTCCAACGACTCACGGTCATACTAGACGCCAGTGTATGGATGCTCGTCACCACGACCCATACACCGCACTCGATCACATAACACATAACACATAATCCTATTCCCTCAAGCTAGGATAGAACAAACACTTACCTCGAATGCTTATGAACAATTCAATCCGTGGAAATGTCTTTTCTTTCAATTTGGCTCCAATCCAACCGTATCTATACACAATTGATTTAATATCATCAATTCTACTCAACAAACTAATTCTTAATACCAAATACCACTTTTTCAACATTCTGCCATGAATAGTAAATTTCAACCCCGGGCCCACATGGTCGGAACTCGGGGTTAGGACCAAAATCCGGTTACCCATCCCCCCACGAGTTCATATATATGATTTGTTTCAAAATCGGACCTCAATTCGAGGTCCAATTCCCCAATTTATGAAAAACCCTATTTTCTAACAAAAACAAGAATTCTACCATGAAAATCATTGATTTCTTATGAAAAACATGTTTAATGATGTTAGGAATTGAAAGAATTAAGTAAAAAGTGACTTACAATCGTTTTGATGAAGAAGAAATCCTTGAAGAATCGCAAATGGGTGTTTTGTTTTTGTAAAATGTGAAGAAATGACTGAAATTCGTGTTTTTCAGGTCTCCGTGTTCGCATTTGCGAACATGGGTTCGCAATTGCGAACCCCGACCAATTTCTGGAGTTTGAAAAATAAGCTAAGGGTGGGAAGTTCGCATTTGCGAACTTTTCTTCGCATTTGCGAAGCCAAGGCAAAATTGGGAAGTTCGCATTTGCGAACTATTGTTCGCAATTGCGAACACAGGCTAAATATTGGGAGGTTCGCATTTGCAAACTATTGCTCGCATTTGCGAACCCAGGCAGAATAGTGTCGAGTTCGCATTTGCGAACTATAGTTCGCATTTGCGAACACCGGCACAGTAGGGTCAAGTTCGCATTTGCGAACTATTGTTCGCATTTGCGAACACAGGCACAATAGGGGGGAGTTCGCGTTTGAGAACTATTGTTCGCATTTGCGAACTCTGCAGAATAGTGGGGAGTTCGCATTTGCGAACTATTGTTCGCAATTGCGAACTCTGCAGACCAGTTGCAGACAGCAACTTCTAACATGAAAAATCGATCTCGTGGCCTATCCAAAGCTCACCCGAGCCCTCGGGGCTCCAAACCAAATATGCACATAACCTCAAAAACACATTATGAACTTGTTCGTGCGATCACATCGCCAATATCACCTTGTTTTCATCAAATCAAGCCTCAAATGCATGATTTTCATACCTTTAGTTTTCAAAACTTTCAAACTTAGGACTCAAGGTCCAAAACATCTCAAACGACATCCAAATGTCACCAAACTTTACGAAATCACATATATAATATTTAAGACTTGTACCGAGCGTCGGAACCAAAATACGAGCCCGATACCAAGGTCAATTAATTTATTTCCTTTAATAATTGCATCAAAACCAATTTCACATAAAAATTCATAACTTGGGCTCTAGGCCTCAGAATTCGACTTCCGGACGCATGTCCAAGTCCCATATTTTTCTACGGACCTCTCGGGACCATCAAATCTCCGGTCCGGATCCGTTTACCAAAAATGTTGACCGAAGTCAACCATATCAATATTAATATCATTTTTATCCAAATTTCTCATAGAATTCATATTTTCTATCACAAAAATCTTTCCGGCTACATGCTCGGATCGTGCACGTAAATCGAGGCAACATAGAATGAGGTTTTCAAGGCCTCAGAAGCTCGAAATGATTAATAAAATAAGTGATGACCCTTTGGGTCGTCACAATCTCCACCTCTAAAACAACCGTTCGTCCTCGAACGGACAAAAGAAAGAAGTACCTGAGTCAGGAAACAAGTGTGGGTAGCGGCTTCGCATATCAGACTCGGACTCCCAGGTCGATGCCTCAGGAGGCTGACCTCTCCACTGAACACGTACAGAAGGATAACTCTTCGACCTCAACTGTCGAACCTGCCTATCTAGAATGGCTACCGGCTCCTCTTCGTAAGATAGATCATTGTCCAATTGGACAGTACTGAAGTCTAACACATGTGTGGGATCGCCATGGTATCTCCGTAGCATAGATACATGAAAAACTGGATGCACGGCTGATAAGCTAGGCGGCAAAGCTAATCTGTAAGCCACTCCTCCCACTCTGTCTAGAATCTCAAATCGGCCAATATACCTAGGGCTGAGCTTGCCCTTCTTCCCAAACCTCATCACGCCCTTCATAGGCGACACTCGGAGCAATACTCGTTCACCAACCATGAAATCTACATCTCGAACCTTACGATCCGCATAAGTCTTTTGCCTAGACCGAGCTGAACGCAATCTCTCCTGAATAGTCTTGACCTTATCTAAGGCCTCCTGAACTAAGTCCGTACCCAACAACCGAGCCTCTCCCGGTTCAAACCATCCAACTCTGGTGATCGACATCGCCTACCATATAACGCCTCATACGGAGCCATCTGGATGCTAGATTGGTAACCGTTATTGTAGGCGAACTCTGCTAATGGCAGAAACCGGTCCCACGAGCCCCCGAAATCAATAACACAGGCTCGAAGCATGTCCTCGAGAATCCGAATAGTCCTCTCTGGACCGGCCATCCGTCCGAGGATGAAATGTCGTACTCAACCGAACCCGGGTGCCTAACTCCTGCTGAAGCCGCTCTCCCGAACCGCGAGGTAAACTGCGTACCCCGATCGAGATAATAGATACCGGCACCCCATGGAGACGAACAATCTCCCTAATGTAAACCTCCGCTAACCTCTCCGACGAGTAGGAGACAGATCCTGGAATAAAGTGTGCTGATTTGGTCAGTCTATCAACAATGACCCAAATAGCATCAAATTTCCTCCGAGTCAAAGGAAGTCCAGTAATGAAGTCCATTATGATCCGCTCCCATTTCCACTCGGGAATTTCAATCCTCCGGAATACACCACCAGGTCTCCGGTGCTCATATTTCACCTGCTGACAATTTAGATACCGAGCGACATACGCAACGATATCTTTCTTCATTCTGCGCTACCAATAGTGTTGTCGCAAGTCCTGATACATCTTCGCGGCGCCTGGGTGAATAGAATACCATGAACTGTGGGCTTCTACTAAGATCAACTCTCGAATCCCTTCGACATTGGGCACACAAACTCGACCCTGCAATTTCAATACCCCATCATCATCTAGGTTTACCTGTGTGGCACCTCCCCGCTGTACTGTATCTCTCAACTCACGCAAATGAGGATCATCAAATTGCCTCTCACGAATACGCTCTAATAAAGAAGAACGAGCGACCGTGCAGGCTAGCACCCTGCTAGGCTCAGAAATGTCTAATCTCACGAACCGGTTGGCTAAGGCCTGGACATCTAGAGCTAATGGTCTCCGATTGACCGGAATATATGCAAGACTACCCATGCTGGCATACTTTCTACTCAATGCATCGGCCACCACATTGGCCTTACCTGGGTGATATAATATAGTAACATCATAGTCTTTTAGCAACTCTAACCATCTCCACTGTCGTAGATTCAACTCCTTTTGCTTGAACAAGTACTGTAGGCTTTTGTGATCAGTGTACACCTCACATGTCACACCATATAGATAATGCCTCCGGATCTTTAAGGCATGAACCACTGCTGCTAACTCAAGATCATGAACTGGATAATTCTTCTCATGTATCTTTAATTGCCTCGAAGCATAAGCGATAACCTTACTATCCTGCATCAATACCGCTCCAAGCCCTGTACGAGATGCGTCACAATAAACTGTATAAGGCCCTGTACCTGTAGGTAGTACCAACACTGGTGCGGTGGTCAAGGCTGTCTTGAGCTTCTGAAAGCTCGCCTCACACTCCTCTAACCACTGGAACTGGACACCCTTCTGGATCAACCCGGTCATTGGGGCTGCAATAGAAGAAAACCCCTCTACAAAACGACGGTAGTAACACTGCTAATCCCAAGAAACTCCGGATCTCAGTCACTGAAGCTGGTCGAGGCCAATTCTGGACTGCTTCAATCTTCTTTGGGTCTACTTGAATACCTTCCACCGATACAATGTGACCCAGAAATGCTACCGAACTCAGCCAGAACTCACATTTAGAAAATTTGGCATATAGCTCTGGTTATCTTTCAGAGTCTGAAGAACCACTCTGAGGTGCTGCTCGTGCTCTTCCTGGCTGCGGGAATATACCAGGATGTCATCTATGAAGACTATCACGAACAGATCTAAGTAAGGCCCGAATACCCGATTCATCAACTCCATGAATGCTGCTGGGGCATTGGTCAACCCGAAGGACATGACCAAGAACTCATAATGCCTATATCTAGAACGAAAGGCTGTCTTAAGAATGTCAGCCGCCCTGATCTTCAGCTGATGGTAGCCCGACCTCAAGTCTATCTTAGAGAATACCCTCGCTCCCTGGAGCTGGTCAAACAAATCATCAATCCTCAGCAGTGGATATTTATTTTTGATAGTCACCTTGTTTAACTGCCGGTAATCAATACACATCCGCATCGAGCCATCCTTCTTCTTTACAAATAATACAGGTGCTCCCCAGGGGGAAACACTGGGCCTGATAAAACCCTTCTCAAGAAGGTCCTGCAACCGATCTTTCAACTCTTTTAACTCCGGCGGGGCCATACGATAGGGTGGAATAGAGATGGGCTGAGTGCCCGGTGCCAAATCAATACAGAAGTCAATATCCCCGTCGGGTGGCATGCCCGGCAGGTCTGAAGGAAAAACCTCAGGAAACTCCCGTGCAATAGGGACTGAATCAATGGAAGGAACTTCTGTACTGGAATCACGAACATAAGCCAAATAAGCTAGACACCCCTTCTCGACCATACGTCGAGCCTTAACATAAGAAATAACAGTGCGAACGGAGTGGCTTGAGGTACCCTTCCACTCTAGTCGGGGTGATTCTGGCAAGGCTAAGGTCACCGTCTTAGCATGACAATCAAGAATAGCATGGTATGGGAACAACCAGTCCATCCCCAGTATGACATCAAAATCTACCATATCCAAAAGCAACAGATCCACACGGGTCTCAAGACCCCCAAATATAACTACGCACGAACGATGCACCCGATCGACTACAATGGAGTCACCCACTGGTGTAGCCACATAAACTGGAATATCCAGAGCATAGGCGGGCACGACCAAATACGGTGCGAAGTAGGAAGACACATAGGAATATGTAGATCCCGGGTCAAATAATACTGAAGCACCTCTGCCACACACAAGAATAGTACCTGTAATCACAGCATCTGATGCCTCTGCCTCTCTGGTCTGGCCGGTAAAGCATAGAAACAGGGATCTGCCCTCCCCTCCGAGCTGCGTCTCTAGGGCGACCATCAACTGGCTGACTCTACCTCCGGCTGGACGGTCTCTACCTCTACGGTCTCGACCTCCACCTCTAAAATCTCTACCCCCGCCTCTGGCTAGCCGGGCAGGCTGAGGGTCAGCCGGGGCCCGAATCATAGGACGAGGACCTCGTCGCTGAGAGTTGCCCGCCGCTATAGGGCAATTCTCGATAAAATGACCCGGGTCACCACAACCGTAGCAGCTCTTGGACCGATAGGGCTGCTGGCCCCGACGACCCGAATGGCCTCCACGAACACTGCGAAGAGGCCGAGCATTAATAGGAGACCGGTCCGAATAATGCCCCGAGAACCACGATCACCGGATCCACCCCGCGAGGCCCGAAGGGCGGAATGAAAAGGCCTCGAAGGACCGGCCTCTATCAAAGGATTCTCTGCTACCGGAGGAAGAACCACCAAACCCTACCCGAATGACGAGGCCTCTTATCCGAAGAATAACCGCCTCCCCTAGCAAGAGCCATCTCAACTCTGCGTGCTGCATTGGCCGCCTCCTGAAATGATATGTCACTCCCCACGCCCATAGCCATCTGGAGTCTAATCGACTGATTAAGCCCATCTATAAATCCGCGGACCCTCTCCCGCTCCGTGGGAAGTATCACTACTGCATGACGAGCCAAGTCGATAAATCTCGTCTCATACTGTGTAACTGTCATAGTGCCCTGATGGAGGCGCTCAAACTGCCTCCGAAGTAAATCCCGCTGAGTAGTAGGGAGAAACTTCTCCATAAATAGTTCCGCAAACTGGTCCCATGATAGAGCTGGGGACCCTGCTGGTCGAGTCAGGCAATAATCTCTCCACCAAGTCTTGGCGGATCCTGCAAGTCTGAAGGTACAGAAGTCAACCCCGTTTGTCTCCACGATCCCCATAGTCTTGAGAATCTCATGGCAACCGAATAAAAAGTCCTGAGGATCCTCTGATGCGGCTCCACTGAATGTAGTGGTAAATAGCTTGGAGAACCGATCAAGCCTCCATAACGAATCAGAAGTCATGGCCGCTCCATCACCGGCATGAGCTGTGGTACCTGACTGAGTGGCCACAGCTGGCTGGATTACTGGTGCCTGAGGCTGAGGAGCTACTGGCTCCGGAGTATGAGCAATAGGAGTCTGGGCCCCTCTTCCAGCCTGAGAAGTAGCTGGGGCAACTGATAATAGATCCGCTCTGGCAATGCTATCCATAAATCCCGCTATTCTGACCAAAGCATCCCGGAGATCCGGGTAATCAAAGCCTCTCCTGGGACCTGAGCTGGGCCCACCTGGAGCTGCTGGAACCGGAACCTCCTCGTCAATCTCAATATGAGGCTCCACCTCCGGGGTAGCTGCCTGGGGCTGAGCTCTACCCCTACCACAGCCTCTAATACGGCCTTGGCCCCTGCCCCTCACGGGAGCTGCCTGGGGCTCGGGCTGCTGGTCAGCGGACGAAGAAGCGCGTGTCCTTACCATCTGCGAAAGGACAGAATAGAAATTCAATCGGTATTTGAGGAACAAGTCGCACGACAAGAAAGAACAAATGAGAGACTCTTTCCTAACTCAATAGACTCGGAGGACAAGTACGGACGTCTCCGTACCTACCTCTCAAACTCTACTAAGCTTGTTCGTGAGTGGTGAGACCTATGTAACCTAGAGCTCGATACCAACTTGTCACGACCCGGATTTTTCCCCAACATCGGGATCGTGATGGCGCCTACTCGTGGTAGCTAGGCAAGCCACCGTATTCATACTATCCTATTTTTAACATAATTTTAATTAAATAAATGCGGAATACTTTATCGAAATGGAAATAACAAATCACAAGGTGAAAATCATACTCGAAATCCTCTACCCAAGACGTGGAGTCACCAACTCACGAACTACTATGGAATACTACACATAAAAGTCTCGAATGAAATATAACATAATTCTGTTGGTCTCGAAACAAAGAGACTACAGCTAATAACATAAATAAAGAAAGAGACGCCGGCCTGCGGAC
Source organism: Nicotiana noctiflora (assembly GCA_032618575.1). Lineage (NCBI taxonomy): Eukaryota > Viridiplantae > Streptophyta > Magnoliopsida > Solanales > Solanaceae > Nicotiana > Nicotiana noctiflora. The sequence continues at coordinate 20,994 of JASVEL010005588.1, forward strand.
GTCTGAAAGCTACCTCGGTCTCAAATGTGATCAACTCCCACGCAATCGATTTACTGCTGCTGCTGCTCCTGATCGTAACTTGGACCTGTGCAAAAACGCACCGAAGTGTAGCATCAGCACAACCGACCCCATATGCTGGTAAGTGCCTGGCCTATCCCGGCGAAGTAGTGACAAGCCTAGGACCAGACACCCACATAAACCTGTGCAATTCAATATATATATGTGTACCACAAAATAACAAGAAATAATCAAGTATTAACACAATAAGGAATATCTTAAAGAATTCAACAATTAACCACAGTTAATAATTTCACAAGGAAAAACAAAGTGTAACGTAAACACAATTAATATTAATTCAAGAAATAGCAAACAGTTGCACGGCATCACCCTTCGTGCTTTTACTCTCATCCTCACATCCATAGTACGGCATGATCCTTCGTACATGGTTCAATAATAGGGCACGGCATGATCCTTCGTGCATAATCAATAAATAAACATGGCACGGCATTAACCTTCGTGCATAAATAAATAAACATGGCACGGCATCACCCTTCGTGCATTATAACTCTTCCTCACCCAAATAACAATCAAATAAGTTCACAAGGAAAACAAGGTATAATGGAAACACAAGTAATATCAAGTCAAGAAATGGCAAATAGTTGCACGGCATCACCCAAATAAAATATAATGGAAAAACAAGTAATATCAATTCAAGAAATAGCAAGCAATTGCACGGCATCACCCTTCGTGCTTTTACTCTCATCCTCACATCCATAGTACGGCATTATTCTTCGTACATGGTTCAATAACAAAGCACGGCATGATCCTTCGTGCATAATCAATAAATAAACGTGGCACGGCATTAACCTTCGTGCATAAATAAATCAACATGGCACGGCATCACCCTTCGTGCATTATCACTCTTCCTCACCCAAATAACAATCACAGTTAAGGGCAAAGAAGGAAATAGTAATTCATAAACCGTCCCATCAAGGGCAATCAATGTTTATCTTCACAACAAGTCCCAATAAGGGAGAACAATACAATTCATCTGTAATATATCTCAAAATAATTATTTTCCAACGACTCACGGTCATACTAGACGCCAGTGTATGGATGCTCGTCACCACGACCCATACACCGCACTCGATCACATAACACATAACACATAATCCTATTCCCTCAAGCTAGGATAGAACAAACACTTACCTCGAATGCTTATGAACAATTCAATCCGTGGAAATATCTTTTCTTTCAATTTGGCTCCAATCCAACCGTATCTATACACAATTGATTTAATATCATCAATTCTACTCAACAAACTAATTCTTAATACCAAATACCACTTTTTCAACATTCTGCCATGAATAGTAAATTTCAACCCCGGGCCCACATGGTCGGAACTCGGGGTTAGGACCAAAATCCGGTTACCCATCCCCCACGAGTTCATATATATGATTTGTTTCAAAATCGGACCTCAATTCGAGGTCCAATTCCCCAATTTATGAAAAACCCTATTTTCTAACAAAAACAAGAATTCTACCATGAAAATCATTGATTTCTTATGAAAAACATGTTTAATGATGTTAGGAATTGAAAGAATTAAGTAAAAAGTGACTTACAATCGTTTTGATGAAGAAGAAATCCTTGAAGAATCGCAAATGGGTGTTTTGTTTTTGTAAAATGTGAAGAAATGACTGAAATTCGTGTTTTTCAAGTCTCTGTGTTCGCATTTGCGAACATGGGTTCGCAATTGCGAACCCCGACCAATTTCTGGAGTTTGAAAAATAAGCTAAGGCTGGGAAGTTCGCATTTGCGAACTTTTCTTCGCATTTGCGAAGCCAAGGCAAAACTAGGAAGTTCGCATTTGCGAACTATTGTTCGTAATTGCGAACAAAGGCTAAATATTGGGAGGTTCGCATTTGCGAACTATTGCTCGCATTTGCGAACCCAGGCAGAATAGTGTCGAGTTCGCATTTGCGAACTATAGTTCGCATTTGCGAACACCGGCACAGTAGGGTCAAGTTCGCATTTGCGAACTATTGTTCGCATTTGCGAACACAGGCACAATAGGGGGGAGTTCGCATTTGCGAACTATTGTTCGCATTTGCGAACTCTGCAGAATAGTGGGGAGTTCGCATTTGCGAACTATTGTTCGCATTTGCGAACTCTGCAGACCAGTTGCAGACAGCAACTTCTAACATGAAAAATTGATCTCGTGGCCTATCCAAAGTTCACTCGAGCCCTCGGGGCTCCAAACCAAATATGCACATAACCTCAAAAACACATTATGAACTTGTTCGTGCGATCACATCGCCAATATCACCTCGTTTTCATCAAATCAAGCCTCAAATGCATGATTTTCATACCTTTAGTTTTCAAAACTTTCAAACTTGGGACTCAAGGTCCAAAACATCTCAAACGACATCCAAATGTCACCAAACTTAACGAAATCACATATATAATATTTAAGACTTGTACCGGGCGTCGGAACCAAAATACGAGCCCGATACCAAGGTCAATTAATTTATTTCCTTTAATAATTGCATCAAAAACAATTTCACATAAAAATTCATAACTTGGGCTCTAGGCCTCGGAATTCGACTCCGGACGCATGTCCAAGTCCCATATTTTTCTACAGACCTCTCGGGACCATCAAATCTCGGGTCCGGATCCGTTTACCAAAAATGTTGACCGAAGTCAACCATATCAATATAAATATCATTTTTATCCAAATTTCTCATAGAATTCATATTTTCTATCACAAAAATCTTTCCGGCTACATGCTCGGATCGTGCACGTAAATCGAGGCAACATAGAATGAGGTTTTCAAGGCCTCAGAAGCTCGAAATGATTAATTAAATAAGTGATGACCCTTTGGGTCGTCACACGGATGGACCGCGAACATGTGAGAATCGGAGGGGGTGTTTTTTCGCGGATCGTCCGCGATCGCGAATGAACCGCGAAATATCCCCCTCTCTAATTTCTTTTCGCATGGCAGAAGAATTTTTTTTTTATATAGACTAACTATAATCAGTATACTTACAACAAGTTCGTGGGTTGCCTCCCACGTAGCGCCTGATTTAACGTCGCGGCATGACTCAACTTAGCACATTTCAAGGCTCGCTAGACCTTTGAGGTTTTTCTAACCGTAGTTCCACCATGTCCTCCATGTCATCCATGCCAACATAAAGTTTCAACCGCTGCCCATTTACTTTGAATGTGTGTGAACCATCAATGGTTCGAATTTCCACAGCGCCCGAATCTAATGCCTCAATTACCCGAAAAGGGCCTGACCACCTTGATTTTAATTTGCCCGGCAACAACCGTAATCTTGAGTTATATAATAGTACCTTGTCCCCGTTTTTGAAGTTACGCTCTATGATGTTTTGGTCGTGAATCCGCTTCATCCGTTCTTTGTATAGTCTTGTGCTCTCGAAGGCCGGATACCGGAATTCTTACAACTCGTGCAACCCGATAATTCTAGATTTCCCCGCTTCATCCCAGCTGAGATTTAATTGTTTCAGTGCCCACCATGCTTTGTGCTCCAGTTCCACAGGTAGATGACAAGCTTTCCCAAACACAAATTTGTATGGTGACATGCCGATTGGATTCTTGAATGATGTCTTATATGCCCATAATGCATCATCGAGCTTCCTGGACCAGTCGGTCCTCGTGGCCTTCACTGTTGTTTTTAATACACTTTTTATCTCCCTGTTGGAGACCTCAACTTGCCCACTAGTCTACGGGTGATATGGAGTAGCAACTCGGTGTTTTACATCATAATTGGCCAACAATTTGTCGAATGCTCGGTTGCAAAAGTGTGTACCCCCATCACTAATGATTGTCCTTGGAGTCCCGAAACGGGTGAAAATGTTTTTCTTCAGAAATCCCACCACCACCTTAGCATCATTGGTGGGTAATGCTACAACTTCCACCCATTTGGACACATAGTCTACCGCAACAAGTATGTACTTATTGCCGTATGAGCTGATAAAGGGCCCCATGAAGTCTATTCCCCAGACGTCGAACACTTCCACTTGTTGAATTGGGTTCATTGGCATCTCATGACATCGGGAGATGTTCCCGATGCGTTGACATTCATTGCAACCTTTCACTTACAAGTGTGCATCTTTAAACACCGTTGCCCAATAGAAACCGGCCTCAAGTATCTTGGCAGCTGTTCGCAGTCCTCCAAAGTGACCACCATATGCGGAAGCATGACACGCCTGCAAAATAGAAGATTGTTCGATCTCAGGGACGCATCTCCGGATCATGTTATCGAGACATATCCTAAACAAATAGGGTTCATCCCAATAATAAAGTTGGCTTTCACGAAAAAATCTCTTCCTCTGGACCGAAGATAGGTCGTGAGGAACAATACTGCTGGCCAGGTAATTTGCATAATCTGCATACCATGGGGCTTAAAGGAGAGTGGTGGTGAGAAGCTTCTCGTCTGGAAAGGTTTCCAGAATTTCTCCACTCTCTTTGACAATTTCAAATCCTTCAAGTCGTGACAAATGATCAGCAACTTGATTTTCGGTGCCCTTTCTATCACGTACTTCAAGGTAAAACTCTTGTAGAAGCAGCACCCAATGAATTAGGCGCGGCTTAGAGTCCTTTTTATCAATTAAGTACCTTAAAGCTGCATGGTCATTGTATACAATTACCTTGGATCCTATGAGATAGAACCTGAATTTGTCGATTGCGAACACTATCGCCAGAATCTCCTTTTCTTTCACTGTGTAGTTCAGTTGTGCTACACTCAACGTTCTACTAGCATAGTATATTGGATGCATCAGCTTGTCTTTCCTTTGGCCAAGCACTACCCCCACTGCATAATCACTTGCATAGCATATTAGCTCAAACGGTTGTTCCTAGTCGGGGGCAATGATGATGGGTGCTATGACCAACCTCTTCTTCAGCTCCTCAAAAGAAATCCTACATTCATCAGAAAATTCAAAGGGGTGATCATTTTCAAGTAACTTGCAGAGTGGGTTTGAGATTTTGGAGAAGTCTTTAATGAACCTCTGGTAAAAAATGACATGTCCAAGAAAGCTTCTAATAGCCTTTGACGGATGTTGGTGGAGGCAACTTTGCAATGAGATCTACTTTAGCTAGGTCTACCTCAATACCTTTGCTCGAAACCCGGTGCCCCAATACTATACCTTCTTGTACCATAAAATGGCACTTCTCCCAGTTTAGCACTAAGTTTGTCTCCATGCACCGTTTCAGCACTCTTGTCGGATTGACAAGGCATTCATCGAATGAATTCCCTACCACTGAGAAATCAATCCATGAACACCTCCATAATGTCTTTTACCATGTCGGTGAATATAGCCATCATGCACCTTTGGAATATGGCAGGTGCATTGCATAGTCCGAATGGCATCCTCGTAAAGGAAAAAATGACATATGGGCATGTGAAGGAGGTCTTCTCTCTATCCTCAGGGGCTATGGAGATTTGATTATACCCCGAGTACCCATCCAGGAAGAAAAAGTGTGACCTCCCTGCCAACCTGTCAAGCATCTGATCAATGAAGGGAAGTGGGAAGTGGTCCTTGCGGGTGGCTAGATTCAGCTTCCTATAGTCCATGCATATTCTCCACCCGGTGATAGTTCTTGTTGAGATCAATTCATTGTTCTCGTTTCTCACCACCGCCATGCCACCTTTATTTGGCACACATTGAACTGGGCTAACCCAACTACTATCAGAGATTGGGAAAATAATTCCCGCGTCTAGCCACTTTATTACCTCTTTCTTCACCACATCCTTCATGTTTGGGTTTAGCCTTCTTTGATGTTCCCTGGAAGGTTTGTGCACCTCTTCCAGGAGAATCTTATGCATGCGTTATGCGAGACTGATCCCCTTTATGTCTGCCATGGTCCACCTAATAGGAGCCTTGCATAACTCTCGACAAAATATAAAAGAGGACCACAGGTTCTTTCAGTACCTGTATAAGCTTTTGAGCCTGCACATCTAGCAAATCAGATGAGATAATAACAGGTAAAGTGGAGTTAGGACCTAGAAATTCATACCTGAGATGAGATGGTAGTGGTTTAAGCTTCAGCTTTGGTGGCTCTTCTATGGATGGCTTTGCAGGAGGGGTCTCTCTTTTCTCTAGATGTAGAGGCTCAAATTCCAGCTCTCTCCCCCAAAACCCCTTGCCTTCCAGAGATAGCACCGATTCTGCTAGACTTTTACCATTTACCTCTTCTAAGTTCATTAGGCATGCTTGAAGTGGATCTTCAGTGGTCAATTCTAAATTGTCTGTCTCCACGATCACATGAACCGCATCAATAAGAGAGCAATTCGCAAACTCACTAGGGCGCCTCATGGATTTTTTCACATTGAATATGATCTCCTCATAATTCAACCTCATCTTGAGTTCCCCAGTCTCACAATCAATCAATGCTCTCCCGGTGGCTAGGAATGGCCTTCCTAAAATTATAAGAATTTCTTCGTCCACCTTATAGTCAAGAATCACAAAATCTGCGGGAAACACAAACTTCCCCACCTGGATGAGCACATTATCTAATATACCAAATGGACGTTTAACCGTCCTGTCAGCAAGTTACAATAACATGGAAGTAGGCCTGGTTCTCCCGATGCCCAGCCTCTTATAAATCACCAAGGGCATAAGATTTATGCTTGCCCCCAAATCACACAATGCCTTTGCAAAGGCAAAGTTTCCTATAGTGCATGGAATAGTGAAGCTACCTCGGTCAGATAACTTCTCAGCAATGGGTCTAGAAACCACTGCACTACAAGTCTAAGTAAGAGTCATGGTGGCCAAGTCTTGGAAATCAAATTTCCGCGACATCAAGTCTTTCATCATCTTAGCATACCAAGGCATTTCTTTCAAAGCTTCAATTAAAGGAATGTTTACCTGGATTTGCTTGAGGATATCAAAGAACTTTTTGTATTGCTCTTCTTTCTGGTGGTTGGCCAACCTTTGGGGGAATGGTGGTGGAGGCCTCTTCTTCCCAATCACTTGGGATTTTTATTTTTTTATCACTCTCTCTTCAACCTGCTACTCTACCTGTTCAGCTAATTTCTCCGTTACCTGCTGCATATCTTTATTTTCAGCTACTGGTTAGACTGGACTCATCCAGTTCAATGGGCACTGGAGTGAGTGTCTCAGCCTGTGCGTTGCTTCTCTCTCTTTCCTGCTCAGCATCAAGATCTCTACCACTTCTCAGATTAACTACCATCAGCTGCTTTGGGATTTGATCCTTTGGGTTTGTTTGTGTATCTGCAGGCAATGTCCCTTGAGGTCGATTATTAGTGACATAGCAATCTGGCCTATCTGCACTTCCAAATTCTTGATAGCTGTGTCGTGCGCATCTATCCTTTCATTAGTTTTGGCATTTGACCCAATTAACTGCTACATCATAGCTTCCAACCTTGCGAACCTATCGTCATGTCTACCCCCATGCTGTGGTGGAAGTGGGTGATATCACTGCTGCTGATTGCTGAAATTCTGAGGTCTAGAATATGGAGCCATGTTGTTTGGTGGCCTCACACCTGCTGCATTATATTGTAGTTGAGGAGGCCTGTACTGCTATGGAGCCTGCTGACCCCAACTCTGGTTACCCTGTCGCTGCACTCCATAATTTGCTACATAGTTCATATCTTCATGCCAGTGATGATGTTCTTGATCTACAGCCCATGGATTACCTATGTGTTGGATGGATTTAGAGGTACATAGTGCACCACTGGAGTGATAGGAGCATTCCTGGTCGTCCACCCAGAGTTTTCAGCCATCTTGTTAAGTAAATTTTGGCCTTCTGTAAGGCCCCGTAAAAATTTTGTGCATAAAACCTAGTAGCTATAGTGTCATGGTCCGAATAATGTGTTAGGAATGCGTAGTGATTTAGCTATTCTGTAAGCTCGCCGCGGTTCAGACCCTTGGTAGTGATTTAAGTTTCAAAAATGTAGAGAATTAATTTTTCCGAAAAGTGTCAATTTTGCGGTCAAGAATGCGTCCGCAGATCTGCTATGCGGACCGCATTCTTGCCGCAAATCTTACGAGAAAGTCTCCCAAAAATCGTGTTGAAAATGCGTTCGATATGCGATCGCCTAGTGAATCTGCGGTGCACTTTGCGACCGCAGATCAAGAATGTGGACCGCATATTGGTCGTATTCTGTAACAGAACTTGAGTAATTTTTGAGGCCATTCTGCAGTCACTATGCGGACCGCATGTTGATTCTGCGGTCGCAAAGTGCACCGCAGATTTGCCCCGACCCAGATTTTTGTAACATTTTGACCCGATCTCTTCTTTAATATAACACCTTTCACCCTCATTTTCTCATATCATCTTACCAAAAATTAGAGTGAGAATAGAGGGGTTTTAGAGAGAGAAGTTCTTCATCTTCAAAGATTGTTCCAACCACTTAATTCCAAGGGATCCTAGGGCAAGGATTCAACTTCCCCAATCTTTTCAAGGTAAAAACCCTAACTATTTTCTTTGATTTTCAGTTTTAAATTGGGTAAAAAGAGGTTTGCATATAATAGCTTTTGAAAATAGAATTTTTACACTCATGCATGATTATTGAACTTGATTTCTAGTAAAACGAAGTGAGTAGAAGTAAGAGTCTTCAAGAACAAGGTTGGCAAGAGTAGGATATCTTGGGTAAGCATAAAATAGGAAGTTAACGGAAGAAAACTCGATACCAGGTATGTATGGCTAATTTTGATTCTTGTGAAATTGCCTATATGTGTGAAAGTTGTTTGGTTAGTGTTAATTTGACAAATTGTGTGAAATTCTTGAATGTTGTTGTTGGATATTCAAAGTTTGTTGTTGAGCTATGAGTGATGTAAAATGAGAGTTCAATTTGGTAAAATAATTGTGAATAATGGCTATAATGGCATATATGGTACTTTGTGGAAAAGAAACGAAACACTTGAGGATTGGTAAGTCATTGAACAATACGGTATGAATACTCTCCATTTTGGAACACTTGTAACTTGGTTGTGATATTGGCTTGAGAAGTAATTGCGAACATGAACCAACCTGTAAGTTGCTTATTTGAACTTGTTGAAATTGTGTGAAATGCCTTATCTGCTGTTTGTACTTGTTGTGTTTTAAAACTGCACGGTGGGATCAGGTTGCGCGCCGCAACATGAAGAAATAAGGTGTGGGTTGGGGTGATAAGGGTGGCCGAGGTAATAAGGGTGGTCAGGGGTAATAAGGATGGAGAGCGATCGAAATCGCTATTGAAAATTGATATAAAAATCAATAATGTGAAATTGTGAAAGGAGAGAGCAGGAGAGTTTGCAACCTGTGGGGCACTGATTGCCCCTTTGTTTGACTACTTGTGCTTTACGTAATTGATTGGTTATTGTTAAATTGGTTGATCGTAGAAAGTGCTTTGTGTTGAGAATTATTTGAAATGAGGAAAATGTGGAAACATGGTTGGTTGGCTTAATTAATTGTTGATGTAATTCAATGGCTTGAGTTTACTTGGGACAAAGTTTGTCCATACATGCCAGTACAATTCAAGTGTACCGACGTCCCTTTTGCCGGGGACGCTACATTCGTGTTATGATTGTAGGTGGATCAGTAGCAGGCACTTCAGCTCATCGGCAGTAGTATCCTTCTCCTTCCACTGCCCGTTTTGGTGAGCCCCTTTCTTCCTTGGGGCCCCGTGTGGTTCATGCCACTTTTGTTTAGATTTCATTTTGGTTTTGTAAGGTATAGCCGGAGCCTTGTTACCGGCAAATATTGTATTTCCCTTTTTGTATCCTAGAGGCTCTGTAGACATGTAAACTGTGGGATTCCAGTCTTATGTATATATTATGTTATGTTGGGCGTTGTGAAAACTGTAAACCTGTTAATGAATCACTCGTATAGTTTTATTTGTTTAATGTGAAATCATTCATAGTTAGTAAGATATTTGGTTAATGAGAAACAATCAACACAGGGGTAACGCGTGGGAATGAAAGGCACCCAGGTCCGCTTGACCTGGGGCAACCCGGTCAGGCGCCGGTCATGTTCCCCGATTTGGGGCGTGACACCTTCCCTCCAAGTCTTGCTCAGAAAAGCCATACCTGCTGAAGCATCTACAATGTTTTTCATACTATCTGAAAGCCCCATGTAGAACCTTGGATCCAACATCTGCTCAAGAATCCCATGGTGAGGACACATAACAAGCATACCTTTGAATCTGCCCCAAGTTTCATGTAATGTCACCATTGGTTTCTGCTAGAAGCTCACAATCTCATCAATTTGTTGAGCTGTCTTGTTAGGTGGATTAAACTTGTTGTGGAATTGCTTGACCAACTCATCGCAAGTTGCAATAGAGTTTATGGGGAGTGAGTTTATCCATACATGAGCAGCCCCTGTAACTGAGAACGGAAATAGTAACAGTTTGGTGGCTTCCGGTGTCACATTAGGTTGCCTCTGTGTCTTGCATATTCGAGAGAAAGTTCTTCAGGTGCTGTTGTGGATCTTCAACCTGAGACGCAGAGAATAATCCCTTGTTTTGCAACAAGTGTAGCATGTTGTTAGTAATCTGGAAAGACTCAACTTGAATTGCTGGCACAACGATGGCAGTTGCCAAATTATCCACTGTTGGTTGTGCCCAGTCAAATAGTGCACCTTCTTGCGCCTCTTGCATCTTCAACCCAGCTTGCTGGTTTGGGTCGTTCATGTCACCCATGTCGAAATCTAGTTTGATTGGTTGCCGAGATTGCTGAATTTGTTTGATTTCCCTGTTACGTGCCCGGAAGGTATTCTCGGGGTCTGTGAGTCCTTCAATTAGTTCTCCGGTCCTTGCAGATTTTCTAGGCATTCACCTGAGTACAACCGTCAAAAATTTCAATGTGAAATGTAGAAAGAACCTGACTACACAAGAATCTTGTAGTTTCGTCAATGGCAATTGATAATTCTGTTAAGTCCCCGGCAACAGCGCCAAAATTGTTTCACGTCCAAGCAACGGTCGTAGTCAATATAACCTGGTCAAATAAGTCCAGAATCGATCCCACAGGGAATTAACCTACCAACTGCAACTTTCATAACCCAAGAACACTTCTGAAGCAAGTTCCCAAACTTTGAGTATATTTTTGCGAAGGTTTTCTAACAACTAACTTTTGCAAGAATTAAAAGACTTAAAAGAAAGAATTGAATATTGGGTAAATATTATAGAGAAAGACTAAGGTATTGATTTCCCCTATTGATGGAATCCCTTCTGTTTATGCTCATACAAATTGTCAATATATTCTATCAATCATGAACGTTATTTTTACCATAATTTTCTCCCGAGAAACTATAATAATTTACTAGTGCACTCTCCCGAGCAACCCTAGCTAGCTTTAATTTGAATAGTTCACTTTAGATTGCACCCAAGTCTTCGTTATTCCTGATCCCACCTTTACGCCTAAAGTTATAGATTCCTCCAATAACCTAGGTGTAGTGTTGTTCAACAATATACCTAAATATGCACTCTTTTCCAAGTTATGCACACTAAATAGGCACAGCTAATTGGGGATCCTACCAATTAACTACAATAAGAACATAGTACCCCTCTAAATTATTTGAGAATTATTACTTTCCTCCCTAAACTATCTCTGGTTCGAATTACCCCTCAACTTGGCCTTTTGAGAATAATTACCCCTAAATGCTTATGTGGCAAAAAGTGTGGGTACACTCACCTCTGCCATGTAGATTTTTCCGTCCATGTGGCATTTTCGTGAAAAATAAAAAAAGAATTTTTATCTCTTTAAGAATATTATTTTTTAAATAATCTTTTTCGAATACAATTTATAATAAAATTTGGATAGAACGACATTAGTTAGGCTAAATATTTTTATTTGTTCAAAAATAATAAAATTTTAGTTAATCTTTTTTTGAATTTGACCTGAAAATAAAGATTTATACAATTAAAATAAATAGTCAATGCATCTAAAAATTTATAAAATATAGTTTGAAATTAATTATTTTGGCTATAATTTTTTATATATCTCTAAATTACAGTGCTCCAATTTTGTTTTACGGATTTTACCTAAAAAAAGTAAAAATACACAGTTGAAATAAATAGCCATTGCATCGCAAAAGAATAAATAAAAAGAGTATACAATTACAAGAAATTACAAGTGCAATTGTACACTCTTTTTATTTCTTCTTTGATTCAATGATTATTTATTTCAACTATGTATTTTTTATAACTTTTTAGATGTCTTGACTATTTATTTTAATTGTATAAATTTTTATTTTCAAGTAATATTCAAAAAAAGATTAACTAAAATTTTATTATTTTTGTACAAATAAAAATATTTAGCATAACTAATGTCGTTCTGTCCAACTTTTATTATAAATTATATTTAAAAAAATTATCTAAAAAATAATATTCTTAAAAAGAAAAAAAATTCACGAAAATGCCACATGGACAGAAAAATCCACATGGCATGTGAGTGTACCCACACTTTTTGCCACATAAGCATTTAGGGGGTAATTATTCTCAAAAGGTCAAGTTGAGGGGGTAATTCAAACCAGAGATAGCTTAGGGAGTAAAGTAATAATTCTCAAATAGTTTAGGGGGGTACTAAGGTATTTTGCCAATTAACTACAACAAGAACGAAGTTGAACAAATAGAAATCTAGCTAAAAAATTTTAATCACATAAACGAGAAGTTCGTCACCCAATAGGTTCCATCAAAACCTTAGATAAGGAATTAGCTACTCATAACTAATGAAACAAGAATAATAATTGAATTCATAATCAAAGAATTAATATAAAAGAAAGAAATAAGTTGAGAGAGTTCTCTATTACTAATAATCTTGAAAAAGTAGTGAATAATACAATGCTTGCATCTCTTAGGCGAATTCTAGGTTTATATAGAGGGTTTTGGTTTTATAAATTGAGTTTTTATAAAGTTGTCCTTAAAATCTGCGGCAGCCTCCGCGGGTCGTTCGCGGTCGCGAGCAAACCGCGAACAGAGAACGCCTCTGAATCTCCAAATGTTCCGCGAGCATGTTTTTCTGCGGTTCATTCGCGGTCGCGAATGAACAGTAGTCCGGAATCTCACTTCAATTTTTCAAGCCAACTTCACTCTAACTCTTCACTTGGCCTTTTCATCATCTTATGACTCCAAAATATCTCCTTTAGTCTCCAATGGTTCATGTGTACATATAACACACCAATAAACACTAATAAAAGCATTTTGTCATCATAAACAATATCAATTCAACAATAATGTGTGATTATTTATGGCAAAATTATAGTCCAATTCACCTATTATCAAGTGTTCACCATGTTTTGTGCTCTAGTTCCACAGGTAGATGACAAGCCGTCCCAAACAACAATTTGTATGGTGACATGCCTATTGGTGTCTTGAATCCTATCCTATATGCCCATAATGCATAATCAAGCTTCCTGGACCAGTCGGTCCTCGTGGCATTCACTATTTTTGTCAACACACTCTTTATCTCCCTGTTGGAGACCTCAACTTTTTCGCTGGTCTGCGGGTGATATGGAGAAGCCACCCGGTGTTTCACATCATATTTGGGCAACAAGTTCTCGAATGCCCGGGTGCAAAAATGAGTACCCCCATCACTAATGATTGCCCTTGGAGTCCCAAAACGGGTGAAAATGTGTTTCTTCAGAAATCCCACCACCACCTTAGCATCATTGGTGGGTAATGCTACAGCTTCCACCCATTTGGATACATAGTCTACCGCAACAAGGATGTACTTATTGCCGTATGAGTTGACAAAGGGACCCATGAAGTCTATTCCCCAGACGTCAAACACTTCCACTTGTTGAATTGGGTTCATCGGCATCTCATGACGACGGGAAATGTTCCCGGTGCGTTGACATTCGTTGCATCCTTTCACCCACAAGTGTGCATCTTTAAACACTGTTGGCTAGTAGAAACCGGCCTCAATTATCTTGGCAGCTGTTTGCACTCATCAAAAGTGGCCACCATAAGCTAAAGTATGACACGCCTGCAAAACAGAAGATTGTTCGATCTCGGGGACGCATCTCTGGATCATGTTATCGAGGCATATCCTAAATAAATAAGGTACATACCAATAATAAACTGGTTTTCACGAAAAAATATTTTCCTCTGGACCGATGGTAGGTCATGAGGAACAATACCATTGCCTAGGTAATTTGCATAATCTACATACCATGGCGCTTCAAGGAGAGTGGTAGTGAGCAGCTGCTCGTCTGGAAATGTTTCCAGAATTTCTCCACTCTCTTTGACAATTTCAGCTCCTTCAAGTCGTGACAAATGATCAGCGACTTGATTTTTGGTGCCCTTCCTGTCACGGATTTCAAGGTCGAACTGTTGTAGAAGCAGCACCCACCAAATTAGGCACGGCTTAGAGTCCTTTTTATCAATTAAGTACCTTATGCTGCATGGTCAGTGTATACTATTACCTTAGATCCTATGAGATAGGACCTGAATTTGTCGAACGCGAACACTTCCGCCGGCATCTTCTTTTCCATCACTGTGTAGTTCAGCTGTGCTCTACTCAATGTTCTACTAGCATAGTAGATTGGATGCATCAACTTGTCTTTCCTTTGGCCAAGCACTTCCCCCACTGCGTAATCACTTGCATCGCGCATCCGCTCAAAACGTTGCTCCCATTTGGGGGCAATAATAATGGGTGTTGTGACCAACCTCTTTTTCAGCTCCTCAAATGCAATCCTGCACTCATCAGAAAATATAAAGGGGTGATCTTTTTCCAGTAACTTACAGAGAGTGTTTGAGATTTTCGAGAAGTCTTTAATGAACCTCCGGTAAAAACCGGCATGTCCAAATAAGCTTCTAATGGCCTTGACGGATGTTGGTGGAGGCAACTTTGCAATGACATCCACTTTAGCTCGGTCTACCTCAATACCTTTGCTCGAAACCCGGTGCCCCAAAACTGTACCTTCTTGTACTATAAAATGGCGCTTCTCCCAGTTTAGCACTAGGTTTGTCTCCATGCACCGCTTCAGCACTCTTGTCAGATTGACAAGGCATTCATCGAATGAATTCCCTCCTACTAAGAAATCATCAATGAACACCTCCATAATATCTTCCACCATTTTGATGAATATAGCCATCATACACCTTTGGAATGTGGCAGGTGCATTGCATAGTCTTAATGGCATCCTCCTAAAGGCAAAAATGACATATGGGCATGTGAAAGAGGACTTCTCTCTATCCTCGGGGGCTATGGAAATTAGATTGTACCCCGAGTACCCATCCAGGAAGCAAAAGTGTAACCTCCCTGCAAACCTTTCAAGCATCTGATCAATGAAGGGAAGTGGGAAGTGGTCCTTGCGGGTGGCTAGATTCAGCTTCCTATAGTCCATGCATATTCTCTACCCATTAACGGTTCTTGTTGAGATCAATTCGTTGTTCTCGATTTTCACCACCATCATGCCACCTTTCTTTGGAACACATTGAACTGGGCTAACCCAGCTACTATCAGAGATTGGAAAAATAATTCCCGCATCTAGCCATTTTATTACCTCTTTCTTCACCACTTCCTTCATGTTTGGGTTCAGCCTTCTTTGATGTTCCCTGGAAGGTTTGTGCCCCTCTTCCAGGAGAATCTTGTGCATGCAGTACGCGGGGATGATCCCCTTTATCTCTTCCATGGTCCACCCAATGGCAGTTTTGCATTCTTTAAGTACCTGTATAAGCTTTTGAGCCTGCACATCTAGCAAACCAGATGAGATAATAATAGGTAACGTGGATTTAGGGCCTAGAAATTCATACCTAAGATAAGATGGTAGTGGTTTAAGCTCCAGCTTTGGTGGCTCTTCTATGGATGGTTTTGCTGGAGGGGTCTCTCTCTTCTCTAAATGTAGAGGTTCAAACTCCAACTCTCTATCCCAAAACCCCTTACCTTCCAGAGATAGCACCCACTCTGCCAGGATTTCAACCATTTACCTCTTCGAAGTTCATTAGGCATGCCTGAAGTGGATCTTCAGTAGTCAATTCTACATCATCTGTCGCCACCATCACATCTATCGCATCAATGAGAGAGCAATTCGTGAACTCACTAGGGTACCTCATGGATTTTTGCACATTGAATATGATCTCCCCATCATTCAACCTCATCTTGAGTTCCCCAGTCTCACAATAAATCAATTCTCTCCCTGTGGCTAGGAATGGTCTTCCTAAGATTATAGGAATTTCCTCGTCCACCTTGTAGTCAAGAATAACAAAATCGGCGGGAAACATAAACTTCCCCACCTAGATGAGCACATCATCCGATATACCAAATGGAATCTTAACCGTCCTGTCAGCAAGCTGTAATAACATGGAAGTAGGCCTGGTTCTCCCGATGCCCAGCCTCTTATAAATCACCAAGGGCATAAGATTTATGTTTGCCCCCAAATCACACAATGCCTTCGCAAAGGCAAAGTTTCCTATAGTGCATGAAATGGTGAAGCTACCTGGGTCAGATAGCTTCTCAGCAATGGGTCTAGAAACCACTACACTACAAGACTGAGTAAGAGTCACGGTGGCCAAGTCTTGGAAATCAAATTTCTGCGACATCAAATCTTTCATCATCTTAGCAAACCCATGCATTCCTTTCAAAGCTTCATTTAAAGAAATGTTTACATGGATTTTCTTGAGCATATCAAAGAACCTTTTCTATTGCTTCTCTTTCTAGTGATTTGCCAACCTTTGGGGGAATGGGGCTGGAGGCCTCTTCTTCCCAATCACTTGGGACTTTTCTTTCTCTATCACCTGCTCCTCAACCGGCTGCTCTACCGGTTCAGCTACATTCTCCGTTCCCTACTGTATATCTTTATTTTCAGCTACTGGCTGGACTGTAACTTCTCTCAACCCGGTGGACTCATCCAGTTCAATGGGTACTAAAGTGAGCGTCTCAGCCTGCAAATTGATTCTCTCTCTCTTCTGCTCAGCATCAAGATCTCTTCCACTTCTCATATTAACTGCCATCAGCTACTTTGGGATTTGATCCTTTGGGTTTGTTTGTGTATCTGCAGGCAATGTCCCTTGAGGGCGATTGTTAAGTGACATAGCAATCTGGCCCACCTGTACTTCAATATTCTTGATAGTTGCATTGTGTGCATCTATCCTCTCAATGGTTTTGGCATGTGACCTAATTACCTGCTGCATCATAGCTTCCAACCTTGCGAACCCATCGTCATATCTACCCCCATGTTGTGGTGGAGATGGATGATACCCCTACTGGTGATTGTTGAAATTTTGAGTTCTAGGATATGGAGCCATGTTGTTTGGTGGCCTCAGACCTGCTGCATTATACTGTGGCTGTGGAGGCCTGTACTGCTGTGGAGCCTGCTGACCCCAACTCTGGTTACCCTATCGCTGCCCTCAGTAATTAGCCACATAGTTCATGTTTTCATGCTGGTGCTGATGTTCTTGGTCTGCAGCCCATGGATTACCTATGGGTTGGCTAATGCAATATGTGCATAAACCACCATTGGTAGTGTCTACAATATGAACATGTTGTTTGACCCCTGATTCTTCCACCTTCTTTGTCAGGATGCTCATTTGTGTCAATAAAGTAGCAGCGTTCTTCTCCAGAGTGTTAGAAGGATTCAGAGGTACAGAGTGTACCACTGGAGTGATGGGAGGATTCCTGGTTGTCCACCCAGAGTTTTGAGCCATCTTATCAAGCAAATTTTGGCCTTCTTTCCAAGTCTTGCTCAAAAAAGCCTCACCTGCTGAGGCATCTACTATATTCTTCATACTGTCTGAAAGCCCCATGTAGAACCTTTGACCCAACATCTTCTCAGGAACCCCATGGTGAGGACACATAACAAGCATACCTTTGAATCTGCCCCAAGTTTTATGTAATGTCTCCATTGGTTTCTGCTTGAAGCTCACAATCTCATCAATTTGCTGAGCTGTCTTGTTAGGTGGATGAAACTTGTTGTGGAATTACTTGACTAACTCATCCCATGATGCAATAGAGTTTATAGGGAGTGAGTTTAGCCATACTTGAGCAGCCCCTGTAACTGAGAACGGAAATAGCAATAGTCTGATGGCTTCCGGTGTCACATTTGGCTGCCTCTGCGTCTTGCATATAGAGAGAAAGTTCTTTAGGTGCTGTTGTGGATCTTCAACCTGAGTCCCAGAGAATAATCCCTTATTATGCAACAAGTGTAGCATGTTGTTAGTAATCTAGAAAGACTCTACTTGAATCGCTGGCACAATAATGGAAGTTGCCAAATTATCCGATGTTGGTTGTGCCCAGTCATATAGAGCACCTTCCTGCGCCTCATGCACCTCCTGTGCGTTCAACCCAGCTTGCTGGTTTGGGTCGTTCACGTCTCCCATGTCGAAATATAGTTTAATTTGTTGCTGAGATTGCTGAAGTTGTTTGATTGCCCTGTTACGTGCCCGGAAAGTTTGCTCTGCGTCTAAGAGTCCTTCAATTAGTTCTCCAGTCCTTGCAGATTTCCTAGGCATGGACCTGAGTAACCAATTCAACAACCGTCAAAAATTTCAATGTAAAGTGTAGAGAGAACCTGACTACAAAAGAATATTGTAGTTCTGTCAATGGCAATTGATAATTCCGTTAATTCCGCGGCAACGACGCCAAAATTGATTCACGTCCAAGCAACGGTCGTATTCAATATAATTCGGTCAATTAAGTTCCAGAGTCGATCCCACAGGGAATTAACCTATCAACTGCAACTTCCAAAACCCAATAACACTTCTGAAGTAGCTTCCCAAACTTTGAATTTATTTTTTGTGGATGTTTTCTAACAACTAACTTTTGGAAGAATTAAAGACTTGAATGAAAGAATTGAATGTTGGGTAAAGAATAAAGAGAAAGACTAAGGTATTGATTTCCCCTATTGATGTAATCCATTCTATTTATGCTCAAACAAATTGTCAATATTATTCTATCAATCATGAACGCTATTTTCACCGTAATTCTCTCCCGAGCAACTATAATAATTTACTAGTTTACTCTCCCGAGCTACCCTAGCTAGCTTTAATTTGAACGGTTCACTTTAGATTGCACCCAAGGTTTCGTTATTCCTAACTCCACCATTACGCCTACAATTATAGATTCCTCCAATAATCTAGGTGTGTTGTTTTTCAACAATATACCTAAATATGCACTCTTTTCCAAGTTATGCACACTAAATAGGCACAGCTAATTGAGAGCTATATCAATTAACTACAACAAGAACGAAGTTGAACAAATAGAATTCTGACTAACAATTTGTAATCAAATATCCAAGAAGTTCATCACTCAATAGGTTCCATCAAAACCTTAGATAAAGAATTAGCTACTCATAATCAAAGAAACAAGATAGATAATTGAATTCATATTCAAAGATTCAGTGTAAAAGAAAGAAAGATGTTGAGAGAGTTCTCTCTTACTAGTTTTCTTGCAAAAGTAGTGAATAATACAATACTTCCCTCTCTTGGGATAATCCTATAATTATATAGAGTGTTTAGGTTACAAAAAATACATATTAACAAATTTGTCCTTCAGAAATTCGGCGTCGCCCTCGGTCCGTCCGCGGTCGCGGATGGACCGCGGAAATTCAAGTCCTCTGAATCTGTTGAGGTTCCGCGAGCCTCTTTTTCCACGGATCGTCCACGGTCGCGTATGGACTGCGGATGAACAGTGTCGCGGATTCTTCTTCCTATTTTTTAATGCAAACTTCACTCTTGCTCTATACTTGGACTTTTTACCATCTTATGACTCCAAAATTGCTCTTTTAGTCTCTAATGGCTCATGTGTACCTATAACACACCAACAACACTACTAAAAGCATTTTTTCATCATAAACAATATCAAATCAACAATAAAGCGTGATTATTTAGGGCATAATTATAGTCCAATTCACCTATTATCGATTATCGACACATTTTGACTTTGTTGAGATTTAGATTTGGGTCACATAAATGTGAACCCAAGTTTAAGAAAGTAAATTATTAAAGGCGCGCCTAAAGCGACTAGCGCATTATTATTTTAGCTAAGGCCATGAAATTTTTCTAAATGGCCTATCCCGAAATCTAAGCACATTTACTATATACATTTATGGGAGCCCCGTAATTTGTACATTTTTATTTGGTGAGGCTCGTCTCATTTATTATTTAAAGATCAAACCTAAAAGCAACTATGATTCTCTACTTTATTCGTCTCTAAAGAAAAAGAAATCCTAATTATTAATCTAACAATGGAAGCTAGTAGGATTTACGGCTAATAAACAATGTTTCAAGCTTGACAAATTATAATTAAACATGAACTTACAATAGAAATAATCCATATGGCAACCAACAGAATAATGAAATTATGATAGAACCTATTAAATCAATTCAACTACAAATCCGACAAGCTAGTCATGAACATGAAAACTTTTGAACAACGTTTCGTCTAGCATGCCAATTTGAGATTGCAATAATATAAGCAAAAAACTGAAACTCGAAAGATTTAAACAAAATCTTCAACATACATAACATGTATTCAAGCTCGGACATGATAGTAACTGATATCAACTCAAAACAAAGATTAGAAACAAACCTCTGAGTTGATAAACAAAGCTGGAGGTTTACAACTCAATCATCAAACCAAAATGGATCCATAATCGGCGAGCTGAAGCAACAAAACCAATGAACCGGAAACTCGCATCGGCACTCGAATTGACCTCTCGCTAAACCTCGTTTCCGTGCGTGTCTGTGAGGATTGTTTGGACAGAAAATAGTGACGTTAGGGTCGGTTTGAGATCTAGCTTTTAGCTGGAATTTTGGTGGTGTTTTTTAAATGGAGATCAAGCTGGTTTGAGCTGCATTTTTCAGTTTTTTGGCGATCAACAACTGTTGGTTTGCATTGGTTTGTTTCTGGGATTTTTTGGGGTGAAGGGAGGGTAATGTGAGGTGTAGGATCAGCAACACTTTGGTGAATATCAATAAGCAGCAACGGGTAGTTTGAACCCAAATATTATTCTTTGCCGGAAGAGAGAATAAGAACATGATGTTATTAAATTAATCCTACGAAAGCAAAATAACTATTAAAATGAGACTAACAATTAAAACAAAACTATTTTTTTTGTAATTTTTGTTTTATATAAAGATAAAAATATAAAGTACTTTGTTTGCATTTTAAAAAGATTAAAATGGCTACAAAACATTAATAAAACTATTTTTTTGTAATTTTCGAAATTATATAAAGATAAAAATATAAAGTACTATTTTCTATTTTCAAGCTCAAAATGACTACAAAATATAAATATAACTATTTTTTTGTAATATTTGTTTTTATATAAAGATAAAAATATAAAGTACAATTTTTTATTTTTTAAAGATTATATTAAAATAAAAATAGGTTCAAAGGAACATATCTCTCTAAAAATATCTAATACATGATTAAACTAGAGTAATATGCGCTCATTTTTTTATTTTTTATTTTTACGACGAAAATAAAGTAAAAGAGTCAAAGTTTAGCTGAAATAGCTATACTAGACCTAAATTAAATATTTACACTAAAAATGTGAAAATTCTTGGGGATGGTCAAAAATCACACATCTACAGCTGTCGCTCTTTGACTGGAAACGCGAAGAGTTTTCCGACAAAGAACGACTATACATGTTTTTTACCCAACCCTTATTTGGAGGGACTAAACTAAAGGGAAGGGAAGAGGATGTGACCGAGCACTGGTATTTGAGCTGCCTATATATCCTTGGCTATAAAGGAATCAGGCCACGTGTAGTTTGAAAGTCAGTGAGATAATGGAGTATACGGAGATGGAGAGCCAGTCGAGGTGCCGTTCCGCCGAGGTTCCGATCCGTGGTCCTACTATTACATCAAAAATAAAAATATGAAAAAGACTAACTAAGCCTATCAGCTACTAGTTACAAGATTCCTATCTATGAGTTTTCTGAAGCTTGATCTTGAGTATTGGTTGGTGCTTCTTGCGTACTCTAAATTTGAACCTTGATACTTGCTAGTTATAGGTGCTAGTTCATCATTCTTTGGCTTTCTGGATCATGACCAGGCTTGCAGTTCTTGTGACCTTGACCATGTCTTGGGCACCCCCGTCTTTCATCAGCTTCAGTATTTTGGACTGACTTCTTGCCTTTTTTTTTCTTTTTGTTTATTGTGACTAACTTTTGTTGATCACCTCAGACTGTTAACTCGCATTTTTTAGGCAAGCTTTTTTTGTTACTAACCTGAATTGTGTTCTAAAGCGAATTCTCTTATTCTCCAGGTAAGCATCTGATTGTCGAACTTGGACTGCTTCTTTGCTTCTTATGAGGTTCGAATTATTTTCCTTCGAAGCTTGAACCGCCTTCCTTCTGACCACTTTTGCCTTCCTTCTGGCTTTTGAATTTGGATTTATGCTGGAATTTTTTGTCATAACCCTATGCCCTTTGGGAAGGCTCCTGACTTCAACTTGACATGTAAAAGAGCTCTTGGAAGAAAAATTCATCTGACTAAGATTTTAACGCTAGGAGATAATTAATCAGACTAGGTCTAAATTTATGTGATCATAGGAGAAAGATTCATCAGACTAAGATTTTTACACTAAGGGATAATTCATCAGACTAGGTCCATTTTGTTGTGCAATCTCAGGAGAAAAATTCATCGAACTGAGATTTTGATATCTTAGGAGAAAAATTCACCGGACTGAGATTTTGATATCTTATGAAAGATTCATCAGACTAAGATTTTGACTCTAAGGGATAATTCATCAAACTAGGTCCATTTTTCGTTTGATCTCTGGAGAAAAATTCATCGGGCTGAGATTTTGACGCTAGGAGATAATTCCTCATACTAGGTCTATTTTTGTTGTCTTACTTGAAGTCTTGCAATTGTTGTTTCCTTCTTGTTGTTTTTGTCTAAAACCTTTAATTGTTGCTTTCCACTTCTTATCATCTTATCTGTAACTTTTCAACTATTACTTTCAATTTCCTAATTCTTGCCTTCCCTTTTTGTTATCTATCTGGGTCTTTCCGGTTATTGCCTTTATTCCTTTAATGATATCTTTTCTAGGTCTTTCTAGCTGACTTCTAATTAACTTGGAAAAATTCATCAGACTAAGATTTTTCATCTTAGGAGAAACAATTCATCAGACTAAGATGTTTGTTATCTTTCTAAATCTTTCTAAATGACTTCTTATTAACTTGAAAAATAATTCATCAGACTAAGATTTTTATCTTAGGAGAAACAATTCATCGGACTAAGATGTTTTCATCTTAGGAGAAACAATTCATCAGACTAAGATTTTTTCATCTTAGGAGAAACAATTCATTAGACTAAGATTTTTCATCTTAGGGAGAAATAATTCATCAGACTAAGATGTTTTCATCTTAGGAGAAACTTTGCACTGCTTTGTTCCTGTTACATACAGATAAAACAATTGTCAGTTTTTTTTATACATGATGGTCGGTTGTGAACTTCTTGCTGGGGATTATTTCCTCTTTCCCTTAAAGCTTTGTGTTATCTTCTTTCTTCCTCAAATGGGTACCTGAATTCAACAAAATAAAAAGGTAACGCCTCCGTTCCACGGGCGGGCTCCCGACTTAAAAAATGTAACAAAAAGTAACACCTCTATTCTATGGGCGGGCTCCTGATTTCAACAACTTAAAAACTGGACTGTGTTGCCATTGTTCCTCTTTGCAACCATTTCCTTCTTACTTGAATTATCTTTCTTCCAGAACTACTTCCCTCAAACTCGTGTCGTCTTCCCTCGGATGTTGGGCATAACACTGCTGGGGAATTATTTACTTACCTGCTCGGGATAAAAATGCTGGGGAATCTCCTTTCTTCCCGTTCTTCTTCTTCTCTTTTTTTTCAAAATGTTTTCCTTCAAATTTTCTCTCAACACTACTGGGGATAAAAATGTTATCAGCTGGGGATAACACTGTTGAGGATAACACTGCTGGGGGAATTTTCCTTCAAAATTGGTGTTTCATTCTTCTGGATACTGTTGGGGATAACATTGGCTTCTTGCTTTTCTGAACACAAGTTTCATCATTTTTGTAATGTCCGCTAGGGATACAACTGCTTTCATTGAAACTTGTTGTTTTCTTTCTTTCCACACTTCTTGGGATAATACTGGTTCAAAGACCACTTCCCTTAAAATCGGTGTTATCGTTTTTCTTCCCCCAAATGGATACCTGTATTTCAAAAATATTTCCAAATGAAAAGAAACATTTTGCCCCAGTATGATAATTTTCTACGTGGCATGCCTTTCCATCAGTGCCATTTCCTTTTTCCTATTTTAAATCAAAGAAAACTTATTAGTTTAAAATGCGGTGGTTGGTTGTGATGCTCCTGCTGGAGATGGTTCTCCTCCTCTTTCCCTGCTCTGCGTTTCATTGACAAAACTTGTTGAGGATGTTATTATTTGCTGGGGATGATATTCCTGCTGGGGATAGTTTTTTCCTTTCTTGCTTCCCCGCCCTGCTTGGTGACTCTTTATCCACAAGCCTTTCACAGTAATTATCCACTTGTATCCTAACCTCTCGCATTCCTATGACAGTGACTCTGCTTGAGGATGTTACATGTTTTACTGTTGGACCATTTTCTTGGTTCATCCGTGTCACTGAAAATACCTTTTATACTGGGGATATCCCTCCTTATTTTGTGGCATATCTAGGCAATGGGCATTTCACCGACCTTTGGGTCTCATTGGCCTTGGCCTTGAGGTCACTAACCTTCATTTTTTGCTGGAGATATCCTCCTTGACACTGATCGATCCCTTTGTAAGTTTTCTCTTACTAGAAATATCCTTTTTGACACCAGTCTTGCGCTTGTTCCCTCCTGACTTATACCACTTGGGTGTACCAATCAGACCTCACCACGCTAATTGGAAAGCTGATGGCAAATTTTGAAGTCATTTCACACAAATAGACTCTATTGGGGAATTTTTGATGAAAGGAGAGAGATAAAAGGAACATAGATGACTCTCTAAAAAGAAAAATTATAAAATAAAAAATAAAAACCTATCAAACACGGATACAAACTCTAATGGCCATGACATGCACATATAGCCTATCCTCCGTCATTAATTCGCCTTTTATAATCATCATCTGGGGCTTTCCCATTTGATCCTCTTAATTCGACTTGTAGTGCCAGAAGGTTTTCACTACCAAGTCTCTCACATTTTGATTTTCTCTCAGCTTTCATTGCCTTATGGTGCCCATGAAGCTTTTCACCGATAAGTCTTTCTCATTTGTGTTACTTTTCAGCTGGGGGTTGGGGGTGTTACCACTAAGACTCTCATATTTTTTCTACTAGAGATCAGAGTCTTTTCTGCCGGGAATCAGAGTGTTATGTCCTGATGAAACTCTCTCATTTTCTTGACTTGGCCTCTTTTTAAGATTGATCAAAATGTCTTTCTTTGGACCGTAATGTGGGATTTGGATATGGCTAGAAAGAAAGGGAATTAAAGGCTCAAAACAAAACAACCTGGGTTCAAAAGTTACAACCTTCGGAATCCAGATTATCCTTACAATAAATACAATTTTTTGCCCCAGTTTCTTGCTTGGGGATTTTTTTATTTTTGTTATACTACGACCGAGCTGTGAAGTGCCTACGTATCTTCTTTGAGGAATCAGATCAAACGTAGTTTCCAATTCCTCGTTGTTCTAATTTTCATTTTCAATTATTATTCTTCTTTTTCTTTTTCTTTTCTTTATATCTTTTTGTTGTGTTTTTTTTCTTTTTTCTTTTTTATTTATTTATCTTCTACGTTTGTGTTTCTAGTCTTTGCTACTGATTCCGAAGGAGGGGTATGAAAGAATTTAAATAAGGCTCAAAGGTTTAACGAAGGATAAGGTGTTTGGATAGTAGAAGAAATGCCTCCGTCATTCCAATCTTCAAAACATTCCAAGTGCAAACAACACGATTAACATTCGCCATATCACTAACGCACTGTTGGACAACACTCTTATTTTCATTACTGCGAACTCCCCCATGTCAACATGGCCAACTTTCCTTTAATGATTTTCTTTTTACTTGCCCCAGTTTCACATGACTCGTGTTCAAAATGATCTCAACCATTCTTATTTCCTTCAAATGTGCCGATCATCTTCCAATTGCTTCGTGATTAACTTTTAAGATTACGCCCCAATTATGTTCGCACGTCATGTCACTAGAGTTGATCAAAAAGGGACTATAAAGGGGAAAGACTTAAATCAAAGAAAATTGACAAAGCCACAGCAACTTCTTGAATCCCAAATCGACCCTCAGATCAAAAATTCACTATCGAACCGGAACTTCAAAATTTTCAAACTTTGCCATTTCAAGCCTAAATGAGCTACAGACCTCCAAATTACATTTCGAACATGCTCCAACCCTGAAATCACCTAACAGAGCTAACAGAACCATCAAATTTTCATTCTGAGGCCATCTTAACACTATTCTGAATACATACCATTTTTTAACTATTAACTCGCATTTAGGGACTAAGTGTCCCAAAACTCCGAATTCTAGAACCGAACATCCCGGAAAACCAAAATAGCAGAAATGAACTTAGGGAAAGCAGTTAATAGGAAATCGGGCGTAAAGTCCAAAAATGACCAGTCGGGTCATTACATTTGTAATGACCCGGTCGGTTGTTTTTGAAATTTATGCATCGATCACTAATTAACTGCTTTCCCTAAGTTAACTTATACTATTTTGATTTGCCGGGATGTTCGATTTTAGAATTCGGAGTGCTTTGGGACACTTAGTCCCTAAATGAGAGTTTAATAGTTGAAAAATGGCCCGTATTCGGAACAGTGTTAAGACAACCTTAGAATGGAAATCCAATGGTTCTGTTAGCTCCGTTAGGTGATTTCGAGGTCGGGAGCATGTTTGGAATGTATTTTGGAGATCCGTGGCTCATTTAGGCTTGAAATGCCGAAGTTTGAAATTTTTAAAAATCCGATCGTTAGGTGCGATTTTGATCCGGGAGTCGGAATGGAATTCTGACAGATGAAGTAGATTTGTTACATGTTTTGGTTATTTATGCAAATTTTAAGGTCATTCGGACATCGTTTGGTCGGGGTTTTGATAGAATGTAGGTTTTGGAAGTTTTGGTTGAAACTTAGGCTTGAATCCGCCATGATTTGATAATTTTTGTATTTGATGATATATTTTTAAGATTGGAGCAAGCTCATGTCATGATTTGGAGTAGGTTGGTTCTTTTGGTTGATGTCCTGGGGGCCTCGGGATGAGTTCGGATGACTAAACGGAAGAAATTGGAAGTTGCATCAGGTCTGGTTTTTTCTGTCACCTGTCGTTTTCGCTTCTGCGGAGCTTGGACTGCATAAGCGAGTCCGCAGAAGTGGAGAATGAAGCGTAGGCACGAGTTTGGGGGGCATCCAATTCCGTAGAAGCGGACCAGTGTTCGCTGATGCAAGCCCGCAGAAGCGGGCAGGAACTGCAGAAGCGATGAGGTCGTTTGGTAACATTCCGCAGAAGCGGGCAAGTTTCCGCGTAAGCTGAGTCGCAGAAGTGACTGAGAGTCTGCAGAAGCGGAACTTGAGTTTAAGGTAAGGGTCGCAGAAGCGACCAGGTTTCCGCAGAAGCGAAATCGCTGGTGCGTTTCAGGTATCGCAGAAGCGAAAATATCTGGGGTTTAATGTAACAGTGCTAGTTCGAATTTCAGAACTTATTAACTCATTTAGGGCTTTGAACTTAGAGTCGATTTGGCAATTTTGAGGAGGAAATCAAAGGGTATCATCAGGTAAGCACTCATGGACTCAAATTATGTTAATATATTGATAAACCATGGTTTTAACCTCCTAAAATGGAGAAATTAAGGTGTAACAATGGGGATTTTGCTCTAAGCCTAAGAGAATAAAAATTGATGATTTGAATGAGCAAGTGAACTCCGATTTTGATAAATTTTATATGGTTAGACTCGTGAGAGTGAGAGGTTCTGAAAACATAAAAATATTGCATTCCAAGCTGATGGATGGAGGGGTATTTTGGTCATTTTACCTATTTTCATGCTGTAGCTTTAATTTTATCAGTGTAATTAGTTACTTGCGATGTTATTTACATTATGTAATTGGTTTGAATAGATTTGGGCCACTCGGAGTCAGATACTCGTGGCAAGGGAGTTATTTCTTAGCGGTTTTGTATCGGGATTGAGGTAAGTGACTTGTCTAACCTTTTGTGGGGGATTGTCACGCCCCAAATCGAGGGACATGACCGGCGCCTGACCGGGTTGCCCCAGTCAAGCGGACCTGGGTGCCTTTCATTCCCACGCGTTAACCCCGTGTTGATTGTTTCTCATTAACCAAATATTTTACCAATAATGACTCTGATTTCATAATGCATAAACATAACCATGTGATTGATTCACTAACAAGTTCATAATTTATATTTACAATGCCCCATACATATACATAAACCACAATCCAACAGTTTACATGTCTATGGAGCCTCTAGGATACAAAAAGGGAAATACAATACTTACCGGTAACAAGGCTCCGGCTATCCCTTACAAAACCAAAATGAAATCTAAACCGAGTGGCATGAACCACGCAAGGCCCCAAGGAAGAAAGGGGCTCACCAAAATGGCAGTGGAAGGAGAAGGATACTACTGCCGATGAGCTGAAGTGCCTGCTACTGATCCACCTACAATCATGACACAAATGTAGCGCCCCCGGCAAAAGGAACGTCAGTACACTTGAATTGTACTGGTATGTATGGACAAACTTTGTCCCAAGTAAACTCAAGCCATTAAATTACATCAACAATTAATTAAGCCAGCCAATCATGTTTCCACATTTTCCTCATTTCAAATAATTCTCACACAAAGCACTTTCTACGATCAACCAATTTAACAATAACCAATCAATCACGTAAAGCACAAGTAGTCAAACAAAGGGGCAATCGGTGCCCCACAGGTTGCAAACTCTCCTGCTGTCTCCTTTCACAATTTCACATTATTGATTTTTGTATCAATTTTCAATAGCGATTTCGATCGCTTTCCATCCTTATTGCCCCTGACCACCCTTATTACCTCGGCCACCCTTATCACCCCAACCCACACCTTATTTCCCCACGTTGCGGCGCGCAACACGACCCCGCCTTACAGTTGAAAACACAACAATTTCAAACAGCAGATAAGGTACTACACACAATTTCAACAAGTTCAAATAAGCAACTTACACATTGGTTCATGTTCTCAATTTCTTCTCGAGCCAATATCAAAACCAAGTTACAAGTATTCCAAAATCGAAAATGCCCATCACAATGGTTGTTCCCAATTCTTTACCAATCTCGATTACCTTTTTATCTTTCAATTCATATTTCATACCACACCACACGTAGTTCAACATCAATCAAATGCTCAACAAGGAAATCAAAGAATTACGTAAAATTTCTCAATTTGACACATGCCAAAACAATTCGCACACATTTGGGCGATTTTACAAGAATCAAAATTAGCCATACATACCTGGTGATGCGTTTTCTTCCGTTAACTTCCTACTTTATGCTTACCCACGCTATCTTACTCTTGCCAACCTTGTTCTTGAAGACTCTTACTTCTACTCACTTCTTTTACTAAAAATCAAGTTCAATAATCATGCATGAGTGTAAAAATTCTATTTTTAAAAGCTATTATATGCAAACCTCTCTTTACCCAATTAAAACTGAAAATCAAAGAAAATAATTAGGGTTTTTACCTTGAAAAGATTGGGGAAGTTGAATCCTTGCCCTAAGATCCCTTGGAATTAAGATAGTTGGAACAATCCTTGAAGATGAAAGATTTCTCTCTCTAAAAACCCTCTCTTCTCTCTCTAATTTTGGTAAGATGATATGATAAAATGAAGAAGAAGTGTGTTATATTAAAGAAGAGATCGGGTCAAAATGTTACAAAAATCGGGGCCGGGGTCAATTATGCGGTGCACTATGCGACCGCAGAATCAACATGCGGTCCGCATAGTGACCGCAGAATTGCCCCAATTTTTACACAGGTTCTGTTAAGGAATGCGGCCAGAATGCGGTCCGCATGCTTGATTTGCGGTCGCAAAATGCACCGCAGATTTGACATGCGATCGCATATCGACCGCACTTTTGACACGATTTTTGGGAAACTCTCTGGAACGTTTTGCGGCAAGAATGCGGTCCGCATGTCAGGTTTGCGGTCGCATTCTTGACCGCATATTTGACATTTTTCGGAAAAATTAATTCTCTACATTTTTGAAACTTAAATCACTACCAAGTGTCTACGCATTCCTAACACATTATTCGGACCATGACACCACAGCTACTAGGTTTTATGCACAAAAATTTTACTGGGCCTTACATCCTCCCCCCTTAAGATCATTCGTCCTCGAATGAGGATTTTGAAATAAATGAGTTGGTTTTGAAAGACATGATATGCAACCATCAAAATTTTGACTAACTCTTTTGTTTTAGAAAAATTTCGCCAGAGTTTCCTTTGTATTATGGACATATCCACCTGTCAGAGGGCCCCCGAAACACATTACCAAACAATAATACACAAATACAACACCTTTTACAACTGGTATACACTTTCTTACCTCAACGAATGCACATATTCTACCACTTCAATGAATTATCACCTTATTTAACCATTTTAACACACCATGTACACTTAACAAACCATTAGCAATCTAAACTTACTATTAGTTGTTTATTTAACACCCAAATATTTATAAGGATTTCATTTATCAAGAAAGGTTCAAGTGACCCAAGGTAGCAACACATTTAACTCATTACAAAATGAAGGGGACTTTACTAATACTAAGAGGGAAACAACTTAGACAAGATGACAGTTACTAAGAGTAGGAGGGTCACCTAATTTCTTCTAGGCTTGATCAAACAAATGGGGGTACTTTTCCTTCATCTCTTTTTTCGCTTCCCATGTGGCCTCCTCAACTTGTTGACTTCGCCACAATACTTTAACAGAGGCAACTTCCTTATTTCTCAACTTACGGACTTGCCTATCAAGAATGGCGACCGGAACTTCTTCATATGACAAATCTTCATTAACCTCTATAGCCTCGACTGGCATGATGGTGGATGGATCTCCAATCACTTTCTTCAACATGGACACATGGAATACCGGGTGCACTGCCGACATCTCAGGAGGCAACTCTAGCCTATAAGCAACTTGACCAATCCTTTGAACGATCCGATATGGCCCGACATACCTAGGACTCAATTTCCCTCTCTTTCCGAATCGCATGACTCCCTTCATAGGAGATACCCTCAAGAACACCCAATCATCGACTTGAAACTCCAAATCCCTTCGACGAACGTCCGCATAGGACTTTTGACGACTCTGTGCTGTTTTCATTCTCTCCTGAATAACCTTGACCTTTTCCATAGCTTCGTACACCATATCTGGCCCTAGCAATTCCGCTTCACCTACCTAGAACCACCCGATTGGCGATCTACATCTTCTCCCGTACAATGCCTCAAACAGGGCCATTTGAATGCTAGCATGATAGCTGTTATTGTAAGCAAATTCTATCAGTGGCAAGTGTTCATCCCAATTACCTTTAAAATCTAAGACACAAGCCCGCAACATATCTTCAAGCGTCCGAATGGTCCGCTCGGCCTGTCCATCGGTCTGTGGATGGAAAGCTGTGCTGAGATTCACCTGAGTTCCCAAACCTTGCTGAAACTTCTTCCAAAAGTTAGCTGTGAACTGAGCCCCGCGATCTGAGATGATAGAAAGTGGAGTGCCATGAAGCCTTACTATCTCCTCGATGTACAATCTTGCATATTGCTCCGCAGTATCAGTGGACTTGACAGGCAGGAAGTGAGCTGATTTGGTGAGTCGATCTACTATCACCCATATTGAGTCAAACTTACGCCGAGTGCGAGGTAACCCCACCACGAAATCCATATTGATCATCTCCCATTTCCACCTTGGTATTTCTATAAGCTGAGTTAATCCACCAGGCCGTTGATGCTCGACCTTCACTTGCTGGCAGTTCGGGCATTTAGCTACAAAGCTTGCCACATCCCTTTTCATACCGTTCCACCAATAAATCTCCTCTTGAGATCGTGATACATTTTCGTTGAACCAGGGTGCACAGAATACCTGGAAGTATGAGCCTCTGCCATCACTCTTTCCCGAAGCTCGTCCACATCCGGAACACATAGCCTATCTTGACACCGCAATACACCATCTTTGCTGCTGAGTACAAATGCTGAGGTCTTGTCATTCATGACCGCTTCCTTCACCCAAACCAATGCTGGATCCATGAACTGTTTTTCCTTGATTTCCGCGACCAATGATGATTCTGCTCCATTATGCACCAAGATATCCCCCTCGTCCGACGCCGAAATACGAACCCCCAAGCTGGCTAATTGGTAGACCTCTCGAGCCAGGGGTCTCTGATCCACACCCAAATGAGCCAAACTACCCATGGATTTCCGACTAAGAGCGTCGGCTACCACATTTGCCTTCCCTGGATGGTACAATATGTCCATATCATAGTCCTTGAGTAGTTCTAACCACCGCCGCTGTCTCAGATTCAGCTCTTTCTGCTTGAACAAATACTGGAGGCTCTTGTGGTCCGAAAACACATCTACATGAACCCCATAAAGATAGTGTCGCCATATTTTCAAGGCAAACACAACAGCTGCAAGTTCCAAATCATGCGTCGGATAATTCTTCTCATGGTTCTTGAGTTGCCTGGAAGCATAAGCTATAACCTTTCCGTGCTGCATCAATACACATCCCAAACCGACTCCGGAGGCATCACAATAGACTACAAATCCCTCTGTGCCTTCTGGCAAGGCCAATACTGGTGCCGAGGTCAATCTTGACTTCAGTTCTTGGAAACTTTTCTCACATGCTTCGGACCACTGGAACTTAACTGCTTTCTGCGTCAATTTAGTCAATGGGGAGGCGAGGGTTGAGAATCCCTCTACAAACCTCCGATAGTACCCCGCCAGACCCAAAAAGCTGCGAATCTCTGTCGGGGTCGTGGGTCTAGGCCAATCTTTCACTGCCGCAATCTTCTGAGGATCCACCATAATTCCCTCACCTGGAAATAACATGCCCTAGAAAAGCTACGGACTCCAACCAAAACTCACATTTTGAGAACTTGGCATACAATTGATGCTGAAGAAGGGTCTGCAATGCTGCTCTGAGGTGAACGGCATGATCTTCCCCGCTCCGAGAGTAGATGAGAATATCGTCAATGAATACAATCACAAAGGAATCTAGGAATGGCTTGAAAACCCGATTCATAAGGTCCATGAAAGCTGCTGGCTGGGGCGTTGGTTAGCCCAAAAGACATAACCAAAAACTCAAAGTGACCATAACGAGTTCTGAAGGCGGTTTTAGGAATATCCTGCTCCCTGATTTTCAACTGGTGGTACCCGGACCGTAAATCAATCTTTGAGAAGAACCTCGCTCCCTGCAATTGGTCAAACAGATCATCCACTCGAGGCAATGGATATTTATTCTTAATGGTGACTTTGTTAAGCTGCCGATAATCAATACACATTCGAAGTGACCCATCCTTCTTTCTGACAAAGAGAACCGGAGCACCCCATGGCGACACACTCGGTCGTATGAACCCTTTCTCTAATAAATCCCTCACCTGCTCCTTTAACTCCCTTAACTCTGCTGGCGCCATTCTGTAAGGTGGAATGGATATTGGCTGAGTATCCGGCAATACATCAATTCCGAAATCAATCTCCCTATCCGGCGGGATGCCTGGAAGCTCATCTGGAAACACTTCAGGAAATTCATTCACAATTGGCACGGACTCGAGGGTAGGCACCTCCGAGGTGGTGTCCGTTACCCGAACCAGGTGATAGATACACCCCTTCTTAATCATCTTCGAAGCCTTAAGGTAGGAAATAAACCTACCCCTTGGCACCACACCATTTCCTCTCCATTCAATGACCTGGCTCGTTAGGGAACTCGAGCCTCATAACTCTCGTCCGACAGTCAAGCTTGGCAAAGCACGAATAGAGCCAATCCATCCCCATAATTACATCAAAATCTACCATCCCAAGCTCAATAAGATCAGCCGTGGTATCACGACCACCCACTGTAACAACACAATTCCTATAGACTCGTGAGGCTGTAATAGAATCACCAATAGGAGTCGATACAGAGAACGGCTCATGAAGCTGTTCGGGTTCTATCCCAAAACTTGAAGCAATGAATGGGGTAACATAAGACAAGGAGGACCCCGGATCAATAAGGGCATAGCAATCAATAGTCTGAACAGACAGGATACCTGTAACAACATCTGGAGAAGCCTCGGCATTCCGGCGGTCACTCAATGCATAGAATCGGCTAGGTCCACCCCTACCCCGAGCTCCACCCCTAGCCGCACCACGCCTTGCTGATGCTGGAGGACGCACTGACGATGTAGCAACCGAAGAACCGGATGATCGAGCGGATCCCCTACCTATACCCCCGACGGGGTGCACGGTAGTCCCACCGAACGTGACCTCTCACCCCGCACCCGAAGCACATTGGAAGGTCAAGGTAGCAAGGTTTCTGTATGAAATCTCCCACACTTGGGGCACGTAGGTCTCCCCGCCGTCGGGATCTCACCCCGGATCGACCGTACCGACGAGACCTCCTGCCGTCTGAACCAGGTCTCGAGTAACTGCCCTGCTGATGACCGTGCACGGATGGCGGTGCACTCGCGGAGGACCGAGCATATGACCGGGATGGCCCCGATGACCCCCTCCCCGGAAGTGATCTCCCCGAACGATCCATTGACCGGCCCCGTCGCTACTTTCTCTTCTCGCACGAATCTTCACTCTCCCGGCCTCCGTGGCCTCGAGCAAACCCCACAATCCTCCCACAGTTCATGTCCGAGTGCAAAGCTGTCGTGGCGGCCTCATTCACCACCAAAGGGCTAAGGCCCCGAACAAACCGTCGAACCCGGCATCCATGGTCGACACTAAATGAGGAGCATACTTGGACAACCTTACGAACTCCATGCGATACTCCCAAACACTCATACTGCCCTGTTTGAGGACCTCGAACTCCGTGGCGCGGGCTACCATCACCTCGGCAGGCAAGAAGTGGTCCATAAATGCATCTACGAACTCATCCCATCCGGCCGGAGGGCTCCCTTCCTCACGGGAATCCTCCCACATTTCGAACCACGAACGTGCCGCTCCCTTCAGCCTGTAAGAGGCCAACTCTACCCCCTCTATATCCGTAGCCTTCATCACTCCGAGGGTCTTGTATATCTCATCAAGGAATTCCGCTGATCGACCTCCGGATCGGTGCTCGAAAATTCCGGAGGGCCAATCGCAAGAACCGGCGGACTTCGGAGCCAAAGCGAATCTCCTCGTCCGCCGGAGGACGCAGGGCATCATGGGATCTCCGGGCCCGGGCGGCCACTAGCCGTGTTAACATATGAATGGCTCCCCTCGCATCCTCATTAGAGATACCGCAGCCCGAGCCGGGAACCGTATTTGAGTCGTGAACACCGGCAGTGAGGAATGGTGGCATTCTCTCGCCGCAACTGGATAGGGACACTTGGGTTTTGAACAGACGGGTCAGGCAAATTCGGGACCGGTGGGTCATTCTCTCCCACGGCATCGGGTACATGATTAACAGATGCACTTGGGCCGGCATTGGCCCTAAGGCCGAGTCTAGCCTTCTTCTTAGGTGCCATATTCTGAAAATTTGGGAACAAGGCGCGAATTAGACACAGATATCTCCACATTGCATTTTACCGCACGATATAGATTAACAAAGAAGTAGGTAAATTCCTAAATGCCCGTGTAGCCCCCTACTTATATGATGTGGTCGACAACACACCTATAAGAAGGGCACTACTAGACACGACTCCGAGACATCCTAGGACACTTTAAAAACCATAGGCTCTGATACCAAGTTTGTCACGCCCCAAATCGAGGGACATGACCGGCGCCTGACCGGGTTGCCCCAGTCAAGCGGACCTGGGTGCCTTTCATTCCCACGCGTTAACCCCGTGTTGATTGTTTCTCATTAACCAAATATTTTACCAATAATGACTGATTTCATAATGCATAAACATAACCATGTGATTGATTCACTAACAAGTTCATAATTTATATTTACAACGCCCCATACATATACATAGACCACAATCCCACAGTTTACATGTCTATGGAGCCTCTAGGATACAAAAAGGGAAATACAATACTTACCGGTAACAAGGCTCCGGCTATACCTTACAAAACCAAAATGAAATCTAAACCGAGTGGCATGAACCACGCAAGGCCCCAAGGAAGAAAGGGGCTCACCAAAATGGGCAGTGGAAGGAGAAGGATACTACTGCCGATGAGCTGAAGTGCCTGCTACTGATCCACCTACAATCATGACACGAATGTAGCGCCCCCGGCAAAAAGGGACGTCAGTACACTTGAATTGTACCGGTATGTATGGACAAACTTTGTCCCAAGTAAACTCAAGCCATTAAATTACATCAACAATTAATTAAGCCAGCCAATCATGTTTCCACATTTTCCTCATTTCAAATAATTCTCACACAAAGCACTTTCTACGATCAACCAATTTAACAATAACCAATCAATCACGTAAAGCACAAGTAGTCAAACAAAGGGGCAATCGGTGCCCCACAGGTTGCAAACTCTCCTGCTGTCTCCTTTCACAATTTCACATTATTGATTTTTGTATCAATTTTCAATAGCGATTTCGATCGCTTTCCATCCTTATTGCCCCCGACCACCCTTATTACCTCGGCCACCCTTATCACCCCAACCCACACCTTATTTCCCCACGTTGCGGCGCGCAACACGACCCCGCCTTACAGTTGAAAACACAACAATTTCAAACAAGCAGATAAGGTACAACTCACAATTTTTCAACAAGTTCAAATAAGCAACTTACACATTGGTTCATGTTCTCAATTTCTTCTCAAGCCAATATCAAAACCAAGTTACAAGTATTCCAAAATCGAAAATGCCCATCACAATGGTTGTTCCCAATTCTTTACCAATCTCGATTACCTTTTTATCTTTCAATTCATATTTCATACCACACCACACGTAGTTCAACATCAATCAAATGCTCAACAAGAAAATCAAAGAATTACGTAAAATTTCTCAATTTGACACATGCCAAAACAATTCGCACACATTTGGGCGATTTTACAAGAATCAAAATTAGCCATACATACCTGGTGATGAGTTTTCTTCCGTTAACTTCCTACTTTATGCTTACCCATGCTATCTTACTCTTGCCAACCTTGTTCTTGAAGACTCTTACTTCTACTCACTTCTTTTTACTAAAAATCAAGTTCAATAATCATGCATGAGTGTAAAAATTCTATTTTTAAAAGCTATTATATGCAAACCTCTCTTTACCCAATTAAAACTGAAAATCAAAGAAAATAATTAGGGTTTTTACCTTGAAAAGATTGGGGAAGTTGAATCCTTGCCCTAAGATCCCTTGGAATTAAGATAGTTGGAACAATCCTTGAAGATGAAAGATTTCTCTCTCTAAAAAACCCTCTCTTCTCTCTCTAATTTTGGTAAGATGATATGATAAAATGAAGAAGAAGTGTGTTATATTAAAGAAGAGATTGGGTCAAAATGTTACAAAAATCGGGTCGGGGTCAATTATGCGGTGCACTATGCGACCGCAGAATCAACATGCGGTCCGCATAGTGACCGCAGAATTGCCCCAATTTTTACACAGGTTCTGTTAAGGAATGCGGCCAGAATGCGGTCCGCATGCTTGATCTGCGGTCGCAAAATGCACCGCAGATTTGACATGCGATCGCATATCGACCGCACTTTTGACACGATTTTTGGGAAACTCTCTGGAACGTTTTGCGGCAAAAATGCGGTCCGCATGTCAGGTTTGCGGTCGCATTCTTGACCGCATATTTGACATTTTTCGGAAAAATTAATTCTCTACATTTTTGAAACTTAAATCACTACCAAGGGTCCGAACCGCGGCGAGCTACGCATTCCTAACACATTATTCGGACCATGACACCACAGCTACTAGGTTTTATGCACAAAATTTTTTACGGGGCCTTACAGGGATCTTCTCCCCTAGAATATATTATGTGTTGATTTAAATGCCTTGTACGCCAGGTAACGAGCGTGTACTTGCGCAAATTGTTGAACCCACTTTACTTAAATTGCTCAATCTGTGTTATCTCTATTATTTGATTGGTTTAATTGCAAGATTTATCCTGTATTAGTTAGGGATGCATGATTAGATATGATTAGCTGTGTAAATGCCTACTTGATTTAATTGGTTTTTCCTGGAACATGTCGAGACAGGATTTAATTGTTAATCATAGTAGTGCATTTCATTTCTCTCTGCGTATTCTCTTACTTGATTGTGTTTGTGTTCTGTGGATTGCGGGTTCGATTCCCGGAGATCCTGTGATACTGGTATAAAGGACTACGGGTTCAATTCCCGGAGATCCTGTGATACAAATATAAAGGACTATGGGTTCAATTCCCAGAGATCCTATGATACTGATATAAAGGACTGTGGCTTCAATTCCCAGAGATCCTGTGATACTGATATAAAGGACTGCGAGTTCGATTCCCGGAGATCCTATGATACTGATATAAAGGACTACAGGTTAAATACTTGGAGATCCCGTGATACTGATATAAAGGATTGCGGGTTTGATTCCATCCTGTGATACTGAGATATATGGACTGCGGGTTCGATACCCGGAGATCCTGAGCTGCTGAGTATAATGCGGGTTCAATTCCTGGGGATCCTGAATTATTGATTTTTACTTGTTGTATTGTTTTCTCGCATTTAGCTTAATTGTAGATGACTTGTAGTTTTTATCTCATT
The DNA here is from genome assembly GCA_032618575.1 of Nicotiana noctiflora. NCBI lineage: Eukaryota > Viridiplantae > Streptophyta > Magnoliopsida > Solanales > Solanaceae > Nicotiana > Nicotiana noctiflora. The sequence goes on from JASVEL010005588.1 coordinate 59,711, forward strand.
TTGCATTGTTCGATATTATTATCATTTTTTTTATTCTTGGTAGAGCCCTGGCCTTCTTCGTCACTACTCCAACGAGGTTAGGCTTGGCACTTACTGAGTACCGCTGTGGTGTACTCATGCTACTCTTCTGTACACTTTGTTTTAGCAGATCCAGTTCCATTTGATCAGACACACTACTGGTGATCTATGAGTATTTTCAGGACACTCGAGGTATGCATCTGCTACGTCCGCAAATCCGGAGGGTCTTCTTCTGTTCTTCCGTAATGATGTCAGTTATTCCTTTTTATTTCGGTTGTATAGATACTCTTGGTAGATAGAGCCACAGTTATACTTTCTTAGCCTATGTTTGCCCGTGAGTTTTCGGCTCTTGGTAGTTATATATATTCTAGAAATTTTGGTAAAGTTAATGTGACGAGCGACACCTATTACATTCTCTATGTTACTCTGCTGTTATTTCTTGTTGTTCATAAAAGTTGTAATTTCTGCATTGTGTTATGCTTACCTAGTCGCGAAGACTGGGTGCCATCATGACAGATTCACGATTGGTAAACTAGGGCCGTGACAAGTTGGTATCAGAGCTCTAGGTTTATAGGAGTCACGGGACACAGACCGGTTATTTAGAGTCTCGCTGATCAATACAGAGTTTTGCATATTTATCTACAAAGGGCTATGTAACTGTTTAGGAAACTTTTCATTCTTTTGAATTCCTTGTCGTGCGATATTTTGACACCAAATCTAAACTTCCATCTTCTATTCTCTCACAGATAGTGAGGACACATGCCACTCGTGAGGATGAGGCACCCGCACCCCTTACTGCCATCGCTAGAGGCCAGGGGCGAGGTAGAGGTCGAGGATGCGCCCGAGGTGTACCCACAGCACCCGCGTGCACTGCCGCTGAGGCACCACCGGTGGATCAGGTTGGAGCACAGGCACCTAGTACGCATACTATAGCTACTACGACTCCAGCACTCTAGGAGACTCTAGCCTAGTTTTTGAGCATGTACACTACTCTGGCTCAAGTGGGGTTGCTTCCTCTCGCTGCAGCTACATCTCTGGCCGGGGGAGGGGCCCAGACTCTCGCAGCCCGCATTCCTGAGCAGCGGGTGCCCGTGGAGTAGGTTCCATAGGTTATTCCTATACCGCCTGCCGTAACAGTACATCCCGGAGGTGGGTCAGCTACCTCCGAGGACGAGCAGCGCAGGTTGGAGAGGTTCAAGAAGTATGATCCCTCTGTGTTCAGTGGTTTAACTTCAGATGATGCCTTGGGATTTCTGGAGGAGTGTCATCACATCCTCCGTACTATAGGTATATGTCACGACCCTAGTTCACCAATTGTGAACATGTCATGATGGCACCCAGTCCCCACGACTAGGTAAGCCTAACACGTTGCGGAATATACAAGTTATAAATACTTAAATAAGAAAACGGCGGAAAATAGCATAAAAGATATGTAATCCGTGCCGCTTGGCACATACATCCATCACACATTGAATAAAACACTACCAAGATCCGGAATCCCACGGTAACACAGACTAAAAGGGGAAATACAACTGTGGCTCTATGTGTAAAGAGTATCTAACAACGACATGAAGAAAAATGTCAACTAGTACTACTAGAATAGATGGGAAGCCTCCGGATCCGCGGATATAGCAGATCATACCTCGAAGTCTCCCAGAAAGCTGCGGAATCACCTAGTACGAGCCTGCTCCGATGTACCTGGATCTGCACAACAAAAGTGTGCAGAAGAGTAGCATGAGTACACCACGGCGGTACTCAGTAAGTGCCAAGCCTAACCTCGATGGAGTAGTGACGAGGAAAGTCAGGGCCCTACCGAGAAACAATAATAATATGATGATAACAAAATAAACAGTTTAACAGATAATAACAATAATTTCCGAAATAACAACATTACGATGTTTACTGCAACTGTCTACAATCAAGCTAACAACAAATAACCAACTCAAATAAACGAATCCAGGATCCGTGGGAATTGAACCCACAGTCCCATTCTCAGTACCTCTGGGTCTCCGGGAATCGAACCCGCAGTCCCTACCAATAAGTCAGGATCTCGGGAATCGAACCCGTAGTCCTCATTTCAATAATCTCAGGATCTCGGGAATCGAACCCGTAGTCCACATTTCAATAATCTCAAGATCTCGGGAATCGAACCCGTAGTCCACATTTCAATAATCTCAGGATCTCGGGAATCGAACCCGTAGTCCATATTTCAATAATCTCAGGATCTCGGGAATCGAACCCGTAGTCCATAACCACAGCAAGTAAAGGAATACGAACCCGTAGTCCACATTTCAATAATCTCGGGATCTCGGGAATCGAACCCGTAGTCCACATTTCAATAAATCTCAGGATCTCGGGAATCGAACCCGTAGTCCATAACCACAGCAAGTAAGGAATACACAGAGAGAAGTATAATATGCTTAATGATAACTTCGCCGATGAACAGCGCCAGCGATTTTCAAGAAAACTCAAGTAAATCAATTAAGCAACTAGACAGTTAGATTCTATCTAATCATGCTCTTCTAACTACTACCGGGTAGGAATATCGAATTTAACAACTAAAAACAGGAATATCACTCATTGAACATTTTGAGTAAAGTATGTGTTCAACAACTAGCGCATGTACACGCCCGTCACCTCGCGTACAAGGCATTTAAAGTATCACAATAATATCCTAGGGGTGGAAGTTCCCCCACACGAAGTTAGACAAGCCACTTACCTCAATTCCGGTACAAAACCGCTAAGTAATAACCCTCTTGCCACGAATGTCGGCCTCCACAAGTGTAGAATCTGATAAATATCAATAGAATCACATCAAAATAGGCCAATTGGGCATTACCCAATCAAATTAACTAAAAATTCACCAAAACCCACAAGTTGCCAAAACCCGACTTTTGGTACGCTTATCGGAAAATCACGAAAGTTATATATTCGGAACCCTTGACTCAATACGAGTCTAAGCATATAAAGTTTATCAAATTCGGACTCCATTTGCCCACTCAAAACCTTGATTTTCTAAAGGTTTTGGTCTAGGGTGAAAACCCCCATTAATTACCCCAAATTCCTCCATTTTCATGAAAAACTTGCATAATATTATCAACAACAATCATAATTGGAGTCCATAATTGATTACCTGAAGAAACCCCTTGAATCTCCCTTCAAAATCGCCCAAATCGCCCCTTAAGCCGAGCCCTCAAAGTTTGGAAATGTTTCTGAAATTTCTAACTTCCGACATAATTAACTCCCTGCGATTTCCGCTTCTGCGGACAAAATTACGCTTCTGCGGATCCGCTTCCGTGACATTTTGTCGCTTTTGCGAACCCTAGGCCTGGCTGGCCCAATCCGCTTCTGCGAGAAAAGGACCGCTTCCGCGCGTCCGCTTCCGCGATTGGACAACCGCTCCTGCGAGCCTTCCTGCTTCTGCGATCAGTGGTCCGCTTCTGCGGACTCGCTTAAGCGGATTTCCCCTCCGCTCCCGCGGTTCTCACTCCCCGACCCAAGGTCGCTTCTGCGACGAGTCTTCCGCACCCGCGACTCCGCCTCAGCGGAAAGGGATCCGCCTCTGCGTACCCAGGCGTTCCTGCGCCCCAAGTTCCGCTCCTGCGGGCTCGCCTCTGCGGTCCCATTTCCGCAGGGGCGAAAATGACAGAACAGAAGGCCCAACCTGCAATTTTCCATGTTTTCCTTCCGTTTAACCATCCGAAACCACCCCGAGGCCCCCGGGACCTCATCCAAACACACCAACACATCCTAATACCTTATTCGAACTTGTTCCAATCCTCAAAACGCGTCTATCAACATCAAAACCCATAATTCACATCGAATTCAAGCCTAAATTTCTTAAAACTTTCCGAATTGCACATTCGATCTAAAACCCGACCAAACGACGTCCGAATGACCTGAAAATTTACGGACATATCCAAAATCACATAACGAAGCTACGGAAATTGTCGGAATTCCATTCCGACCCCCGATCAAAATCTCACCTATCATTCGGATTCGCCAAAATTTCAACCTTCGGCATTTCAAGCCTAATTGAGCTACGGACCTCCAAAATACATTCCAAACACGCTCCCAACCCCAAAATCACCTAACGGAGCTAATGAAACCATCGGATTTCCGTTCCGAGATCGTCTTAACACTGTTCCGGCTACGGGCCATTTTCTAGCTTCAAAGCTCTTATTTAGGGACTAAGTGTCCCAAAATGCTCAAATTTTTAGAACCGACTCTCCCGGCAACCCACAATAGCAGAAATGAACTTAGGGGAACAGTTAAATTAGGGATTGGGGCGTAATTTTCTAAAACGACCGGTCGGGTCGTTACATCTTCCCACACTTAAAGATTCGTTCGTCCTCGAACGAGCATAGAAAACATACCCGGAGTAGTGAAAAGATGAGGGTACTGGCTGCGCATATCCTGCTCGGTCTCCCAAGTCGCCTCCTCGACCGGCCGGCCCCGCCACTGAACCTTTACCGAAGCGATGTTCTTTGACCTTAGCTTTCTGACTTGCCTGTCTAGAATGGCTACCGGCTCCTCAACATAAGATAGATCCTTGTCTAGCTGAACAGATGTGAAATCCAACACATGCGACGGGTCACCATGGTATCTCCGGAGCATGGAGACATGAAATACGGGGTGAACTCCGGCTAGGCCTGGGAGGTAAGGCCAACTCATAAGCAACCTCCCCAACACGCCGCAAAATCTCAAAAGGGCCAATAAATCTAGGACTTAGCTTTCCTTTCTTTCCAAACCTCATAACGCCCTTCATGGACGAGACTCGAAGCAGAACCCGCTCACCAACCATAAAAGCCACATCGCGAACCTTCTTGTCCGCATAACTCTTCTGTCTAGACTGGGCTGCACGAAGTCTGTCCTGAATCACCTTGACCTTGTCCATAGCCTCCTGAACCATATCGGTACCTAGCAACCTGGCCTCGCCCGGCTCAAACCAACCCACGGGAGACCTGCACCTCCTACCATATAGGGCCTCGTACGGTGCCATCTGAATACTAGACTGGTAGCTGTTGTTATAAGAAAACTCCGCCAGTGGCAAGAAGTGATCCCATGAACCTTCAAACTCAATCACACACGCACGGAGCATATCCTCCAAAATTTGAATAGTGCGCTCGGACTGCCCATCAGTCTGGGGGTGAAATGCTGTGCTCAGCTCCACCCGAGTACCTAACTCCTACTGTACAGCTCTCCAGAACCGTGAAGTGAACTGAGTGCCTCTATCTGAAATGATGGAAACTGGAATACCATGCAGCCGAACTACCTCTCCGATATAGATCTCCGCCAGTCGCTCCGATGAATATGTAGTGTTCACCGGTATAAAATGGGCGGACTTGGTCAGCCGATCCACAATGACCCAAATGGAATCAAACTTCCTAACCGTCCGTGGAAGTCCGGATACAAAGTCCATGGTAATGCGCTCCCATTTCCACTCGGGAATCTCAATCTGCTGCATCAATCCACCCGGACGCTGATGCTCATACTTCACATGCTGGCAGTTGAGGCATCTAGAAACATAATCAACTATATCCCTCTTCATCCGCCTCCACCAGTAATGCTGTTTCAAGTCCTGATACATCTTCGCGGCACCCGGATGGACGGAATACCGCGAACTATGGGCCTCTGCTAGAATCAGCTCTCGAAGATCATCTACATTGGGCACACAGATACGCCCCTGCATCCTCATGACTCCATCATCTCCGACGGTAACATCTCGAGCATCACCACGCCGAACTCTAACCTGAAGGACAAGTAAATGAGGGTCGTCGAACTGACGCTCCCTGATGCGGTCAAATAGAGAAGACCGAGAAACCACACATGCCAGAATCCGGCTGGGCTCCGAAAGATCCAGTCTAACAAACTGTCTAGCTAAAGCCTGAACATCCATCGCCATAGGCCTCTCCGAAGCCGGTAGATATGCTAAACTCCCCAAACTCTCTGCCCGACGACTCGAGGCATCAGCAACCACATTAGCCTTGCCCGGATGATAGAGAATAGTAATATCATAGTCCTTCAGTAGTTCCAACCATCTCCTCTGACGCATATTCAGGTCCTTCTGCTTAAGCAAGTGCTTCAAGCTCCGGTGATCAGTGTAGATCTCACAAGGAACCCCATATAAATAATGATGCCAAATTTTCAAGGTGTGAACAATGGCAGCTAGCTCCAAATCATGAACAGGGTAATTCTTCTCATGGACTTTCAGTTGCCTCGATGCGTAGGCAATCACCCTACTGTCCTGCATCAATACCGCACCGAGTCCAACTCGTGAGGCATCACAATATACAGTATAGGACCCCGAACCTGTAGGCAACATCAATATAGGGGCCGAAGTCAAAGCTGTCTTGAGCTTCTGAAAGCTCGCCTCACACTCGTCTGTCCACTGGAAAGGGGCACCCTTTTGGGTCAATCTGGTCATAGGTGCTGCAATCGAAGAGAACCCCTCTACGAAACGATGGTAATAGCCCGCCAAACCAAGGAAACTGCGAATCTCAGTAGCGGAGGAGGGTCTGGGCCAACTCTGCACGGCCTCCACCTTCCTCGGATCTACTCGAATACCATTACTCGACACCACGTGGCCCAAAAATGCCACTGAACTCAACCAGAATTCACATTTAGAGAACTTGGCATATAGCTGCTTCTCCCTCAGAATCTGAAGCACTATCCTCAAATGATGCTCGTGCTCTTCCCGACTCCGAGAATATACTAGAATATCATCAATGAAGACAATCACGAACGAGTCCAGATAAGGCCTGAACACACTGTGCATCAAATGCATAAAGGCTGCTGGGGCATTAGTCAGCCCGAAAGACATCACGAGGAACTCATAGTGACCATACCGGGTCCTGAAGGCAGTCTTCGGGATATCTGGCTCCCGAATCTTCAGCTGGTGATACCCAGAGCGCAAATCAATCTTAGAAAACACCTGTGCGCCCTGTAGTTGGTCAAATAAATCATCAATACGGGGCAAAGGATACCGGTTCTTCACTGTAACCTTGTTCAGCTGACGATAGTCAATACACATACGCATAGAACCGTCCTTTTTCTTCACAAACAATACAGGAGCACCCCAAGGCGAAACACTGGGTCGAATAAAACCCTTGCCCAATAACTCCTGTAACTGATCCTTCAACTCCTTCAACTCAGGAGGAGCCATACGGTACGGTGGAATAGAAATGGGCTGAGTGCCCGGCAACAAATCAATAGTAAAGTCAATATCTCTGTCGGGCGGCATGCCCGGAAGATCAGCCGGAAATACATCAGCAAAGTCACGTACCACATGAACAGAATCAATAGAGGGAGTGTCAACATTGACGTCCCGCACATAGGATAGATAAGCAGCACACCCCTTCTCAACCATACGCTGAGCTCTGAGAAAAGAAATAACACGGCTAGGGGTGTGATCTAGAGTACCACTCCACTCAATAGGTGGAATGCCTGGCATAGCCAGCGTCACGGTTTTGGCGTGACAATCAAGAATAGCATAATGGGGCGACAACCAGTCCATGCCCAGAATAATATCAAAATCGACCATCCCGAGCAACAATAGATCCGCTCTGGTCTCAAAATCACAAATGGTAACCAAACACGACCGATATACACGGTCCACGACCAAAGAATCACCCACCGGAGTGGAAACATAAATGGGGGCACTCAAAGAATCCCGAGGCACACCCAGATGAGAAGCAAAGTAAGAAGACACATATGAAAAAGTGGAACCAGGGTCGAATAGAACCGATGCCTCCCTATGACTAACCATAATAATACTTGTGATAACAGAGTCAGATGCAACAGCCGCAGCGCGATCAGGAATAACATAGAATCTGGCATGTTCCCCCTCTCGAGGGCGGCCTCTGAAACCCTGACCCCCGTCCCTGGATGACTGGGCAGGTGGAGTGGCAGCTGGGGCTGGAATGATAGCCTGCTGGCCCTGAGAACCACGCGAATGCCGTGATGACTGATGAGGGGCTCCTCTCCTGCGCCTGGGGCACTCCCTAACCAGGTGGCGAGTATCCCCGCACTCAAAACAAGCTCTGGGAGGACGCGGTGGCTGTGACTGACCGGCCTCACCCCCACTAGTCCGACCCCTGGACGGACCCCGCGCAGGAGGTGCACTGGAAACTGGGGGAGCATAATAAGGCTCCTGAGGTGCTGGAAGACCTGGAGTACTACCGGCTGCGGGCAATGCCGAGTGAACTGGTCGACCGGAATAACCCCCGCCAAAACGACCGGCTGATGAAGTGCGGGCACCAGAGAAATGATCCGACTCACGAGACCTCTTGGCCTCTCTCTCTCTCCGCTCTCTAGGGAGCATACTCTCGATCCTATTGGCAATGCTAACTACCTGCTGATAAGATATATCTGTCTCAAGCTCTCTTGCCATGCTGGATCGGATAGGCGGAACAAGGCCCTCAATAAATCTCCGCACTCGCTCCCGAACCGTGGCTACCAAAGTCGGTGCATGCCTGGCTAGACGGGTGAAACTGATAGCATACTCCGATACTAACATGGAGCCTTGTCGCAACCGCTCAAACTCCGAGCGCCAAGAATCCCTAAGGCTCTGTGGAACAAACTCCCTCAAAAACAAATCTGAAAACTGCGTCCAAGTCAATGAAGCGGACTCCTCTGGACTATCCAACTCATACGTGCGCCACCAATCATAAGCGGCCCCACGAAACTGAAAAGCAGTGAAGGAAACCCCGCTGGTCTCCACAATCCCCATAGTACGAAGAATACGATGACACTCCTCTAGAAAACCCAATGCATCATCTAAAGCCAAACCACTAAACACTGGAGGGTCATATTTCTTGAACCTCTCCAATTTACGTTGCTCGTCCTCAGAGGCAGCTGGTCCACCTCCGGGCTGTGCTGGGGCGGCAGGAGGCATAACCAAAATATCCGGAACCTGTCCCACTGGCACACGCTGCTCCGGTGTAACGGCTGCGGGAGTCTGGGCCCCTCCCCCGGCCCTGAGATGTAGCTGCGACGAGAGGAAGCAGTCCTGCCTGAGCTAAAGTGGTATACATACTCATGAACCGGGCCAGGGTCTCCTGTAGTGCTGGAGTAGTAGCAGCTGTAGTCGGTGTACCAGGTGCCTGCGCTCCAACCTGGTCTACCTATGGCACCTCAGTGGCAGCGCGCGCGGGTGCCGTGGCTGCACCTCGGGCGCATCCTCGTCCTCTACCTCGGCCCCGGCCTCTGACGGCGGCAACAAGGGGCGCGGGTACCTGATCGTCGCGAGTAGCTCGTGTCCTCACCATCTGTGAGAGAATAAAAATCAATAGTTTAGATTTTTCATGCCAAAAACGTCGCACGACAAGGAATCCAAAAGAAATGAAGAGTTTCCTAAACAGTTACATAGCCCCTCGTAGATAAATACGGACGTCTCCGTATCGATCAGCGAGACTCTAAGTAACCGGTCTGTGTCCCGTGACTCCTATGAACCTAGAGCTCTGATACCAACTTGTCACGACCCTAGTTCACCAATTGTGAACATGTCATGATGGCACCCAGTCCCCACGACTAGGTAAGCCTAACACGTTGCGGAATATACAAGTTATAAATACTTAAATAAGAAAACGGCGGAAAATAGCATAAAAGATATGTAATCCGTGCCGCTTGGCACATACATCCATCACACATTGAATAAAACACTACCAAGATCCGGAATCCCACGGTAACACAGACTAAAAGGGGAAATACAACTGTGGCTCTATGTGTAAAGAGTATCTAACAACGACATGAAGAAAAATGTCAACTAGTACTACTAGAATAGATGGGAAGCCTCCGGATCCGCGGACGTAGCAGGTCATACCTCGAAGTCTCCCAGAAAGCTGCGGAATCACCTAGTACGAGCCTGCTCTGATGTACCTGGATCTGCACAACAAAAGTGTGCAGAAGAGTAGCATGAGTACACCACGGCGGTACTCAGTAAGTGCCAAGCCTAACCTCGATGGAGTAGTGACGAGGAAAGTCAGGGCCCTACCGAGAAACAATAATAATATGATGATAACAAAATAAACAGTTTAACAGATAATAACAATAATTTCCGAAATAACAACATTACGATGATTACTGCAACTGTATACAATCAAGCTAACAACAAATAACCAACTCAAATAAACGAATCCAGGATCTGTGGGAATTGAACCCACAGTCCCATTCTCAGTACCTCTGGGTCTCCGGGAATCGAACCCGCAGTCCCTACCCATCAGTCAGGATCTCGGGAATCGAACCCGTAGTCCTCATTTCAATAATCTCAGGATCTTGGGAATCGAACCCGTAGTCCACATTTCAATAATCTCAGGATCTCGGGAATCGAACCCGTAGTCCATATGTCAATAAATCTCGGGATCTCGGGAATCGAACCCGTAGTCCATATTTCAATAATCTCGGGATCTCGGGAATCGAACCCGTAGTCCACATTTCAATAATCTCAGAGGATCTCGGGAATCGAACCCGTAGTCTACATTTCAATAATCTCGGGATCTCGGGAATCGAACCCGTAGTCCACATTTCAATAATCTCAGGATCTCGGGAACCGAACTCGTAGTCCATAACCACAGCAAGTAAGGAATACACAGAGAGAAGTATAATATGCTTAATGATAACTTCGCCGATGAACAGCGCCAGCGATTTTAAAGAAAACTCAAGTAAATCAATTAAGCACTAGACAGTTAGATTCTATCTAATCATGCTCTTCTAACTACTATCGGGTATGAATATCGAATTTAACAACTAAAAATAGGAATATCACTCATTGAACATTTTGAGTAAAGTATGTGTTCAACAACCAGCGCATGTACACGCCCGTCACCTCGTGTACAAGGCATTTAAAGTATCACAATAATATCCTAGGGGTGGAAGTTCCCCCACACGAAGTTAGACAAGCCACTTACCTAAATTCCGGTACAAAACCGCTAAGTAATAACCCTCTTGCCACGAATGTCGGCCTCCACAAGTGTAGAATCCTGATAAAAATCAATAGAATCACATCAAAATAGGCCAATTGGGCATTACCCAATCAAATTAACTAAAAATCCACCAAAACCCACAAGTTGCCAAAACCCGACTTTCGGTACGCTTATCGGAAAATCACGAAAGTTATATATTCGGAACCCTTGACTCAATACGAGTCTAAGCATATAAAGTTTATCAAATTCGGACTCCATTCGCCCACTCAAAACCTTGATTTTCTAAAGGTTTTGGTCTAGGGTGAAAACCCCCATTAATTACCCCAAATTCCTCCATTTTTCATGAAAAACTTGCATAATATTATCAACAACAATCATAATTGGAGTCCATAATTGATTACCTGAAGAAACCCCTTGAATCTCCCTTCAAAATCGCCCAAATCGCCCCTTAAGCCGAGCCCTCAAAGTTTGGAAATGTTTCTGAAATTTCTAACTTCGAATATAATTAACTCTCTGCGATTTCCGCTTCTGCGGACAAAATTCCGCTTCTGCGGATCCGCTTCCGCGACATTTTGTTGCTTTTGCGAAGCCCAGGCCTGGCTGGCCCATTCCGCTTCTGCGAGAAAAGGACCGCTTCCGCGCGTCCGCTTCCGCGATTGGACAACCGCTCCTGCGAGCCTTCCCGCTTCTGCGATCAGTGGTCCGCTTATGCGGACTCGCTTAAGCGGATTTCCCCTCCGCTCATGCGGTTCTCACTCCCCGACCCAAGGTCGCTTCTGCGACGAGTCTTCCGCACCCGCGACTCCGCCTCAGCGGAAAGGGATCCGCCTCTGCGAACCCAGGCGCTCCTGCGCCCCAAGTTCCGCTCCTGCGGGCTCGCCTCTGCGGTCCCATTTCCGCAGGGGCGAAAATGACAGAACAGAAGGCCCAACCTGCAATTTTCCATGTTTTCCTTCCGTTTAACCATCCGAAACCACCCCGAGGCCCCCGGGACCTCATCCAAACACACCAACACATCCTAATACCTTATTCGAACTTGTTCCAATCCTCAAAACGCGTCTATCAACATCAAAACCCATAATTCACATCGAATTCAAGCCTAAATTTCTTAAAACTTTCCGAATTGCACATTCGATCTAAAACCCGACCAAACGACGTCCGAATGACCTGAAAATTTGCGGACATATCCAAAATCACATAACGAAGCTAGAGAAATTGTCGGAATTCCATTCCGACCCCCGGATCAAAATCTCACCTATCGTTCGGATTCGCCAAAATTTCAACCTTCGGCATTTCAAGCCTAATTGAGCTACGGACCTCCAAAATACATTCCAAACGCGCTCCCAACCCCAAAATCACCTAATGGAGCTAATGAAACCATCGGATTTCCGTTCCGAGATCGTCTTAACACTGTTCCGGCTACGGGCCATTTTCTAGCTTTAAAGCTCTTATTTAGGGACTAAGTGTCCCAAAATGCTCAAATTTTCAGAACCGACTCTCCCGTCAACCCACAATAGTAGAAATGAACTTAGGGGAACAGTTAAATTAGGGATTGGGGCGTAATTTTCTAAAACGACCGGTCGGGTCGTTACAGTATATTGGAGACCAGTGGGGTTTCTATTACTGCTTTTCAGCTTCGAGGGGCCACTTATGATTGGTGGCGAACATATGAGTTGGATAATCCAGTCGAGTCTGCCTCGCTGACTTGGACATAGTTTTCTAATATGTTTTTGAGGGAGTTTGTTCCCCAGAGCCTTAGGGATGTTTGGCGTGCGAAGTTTGAGCGGTTACGCCAGGGCTCTGTGATAGTATCTAAGTATGCCATCGGTTTCACCTGGTTAGCAAGACATGCACCGGCTTTGGTCGCCACGGTCCGGGAGAGAGTGTAGATGTTTATTGAGGGTCTTATTTTGCCTATTAGGTCCAGCATGGCTAGAGAGCAAGAGACGGGTGTGCCGTATCAGCAGGCGGTGAGTATTGCCAGACGAATTGAGGGTATGCTCACTAGAGAGCGAGGAGAGAGGGAGGCCAAAAGGTCTCGTGAGTCGGGTCATTTCTCTGGTGCCCGTACCACAACAGCTGATCGATTTGGCAGGGGTTATTTCGGTCGTCCGGTTCATTCAGCATTGCTTGTAGCTGGTGGTACTCCAGCTCCTCCAGCACCTTAGGAGCCTTACTAGTGTGCCTCCTGCGTGGGGTACCTCCAGGGGTCAGTCCAGCGGTAGCGGGGCCAGTCAGTCGCAGCCACTGCGTCCTCCCTGGGCTTGTTATGAGTGCGGGGATACTAGCCATCTGGTTAGGGAGTGCCCCAGGCGTAAGAGAGGAGTGCCTCCACAAACTTCACATCCTCAGCATGGTTCACAGGGGCAGCAGGCCATCGTTCCAGCTCCAGCTGCCACTCCACCTGCCCAGCCAGCCAGGGGCGTAGATCAGGGTGATAGAGGCCGCCCTCGAGCAAGAGGTCAGGCTAGATTTTATGCTATTCCTAGTCGCGATGCAGCTGTTACCTCTGATTCTGTTATCATAGGTATTATCTTGGTTAGTCACAGAGAGGCATCGGTTTCTATTTGATCCTGTTTCTACTTTTTCATATGTGTCCTCTTATTTTGATTCACATCTGGATGTGCCTCGAGATTCTTTGAGTGCCCCCGTTTATGTTTCTACTCCGGTGGGAGATTCGTTTGTTGTGGACCATGTGTATCGGTCATGTTTGGTCACTATTTGTGGTTTTGAGACCACAGCTGATCTTTTATTGCTCGGTATGATTGATTTCGATATTATTCTGGGCATGGACTGTCTGTCGCCCCATCATGATATTCTTGATTGTCACGCCAAAATAGTGACACTGGCTATGCCAGGCATTTCACTTATTGAGTGGAGTGGTACTCTAGATCACAACCCCAGCCGTGTTATTTCTTTTCTCAAAGTTCAACGTATGGTTGAGAAGGGGTGTGCTGCTTATTTAGCTTATGCGAGGGACGTCAGTGTTGACACCCCTTCTATTGATTCAGTCCCAGTGGTGCGTGATTTTCCTGATGTGTTTCCAGCTGATCTCTCGAGCATGCCGCCTGATAGAGATATCGATTTCTGCATTGATTTGTTGCCGGGCACTCAGCCCATTTCTATTCCTCCATACTGCATGGCTCCTCCTGTGTTGAAGGAGTTGAAGGATCAGTTACAGGAGTTGTTGGGTAAGGATTTCGTTCAACCTAGTGTTTCGCATTGGGGTGCTCCTGTGTTATTTGTGAAGAAGAAGGACGGTTTTATGTGTATATGTATTGACTATCGCTAGTTGAACAAAGTAATAGTGAAGAAGTCGGTATCCTTTACCACGTATTAATGACTTATTTGATCATCTACAGGGCGCACGGGTGTTCTCCAAAATTGATTTGCTCTCTGGTTATCATCAGTTGAAGATTCGAGAGCCAGATATCTCAAAGACTGCCTTCAGGACTTGGTTTGGTCATTACGAGTTCCTTGTTATGTATTTCGGGCTGACTAATGCCCCAACAACTTTCACGCATTTGATGCACAGTGTATTCAGGTCATATCTTGACTCGTTCGTGATTGTTTTCATTGATGATATTTTGGTATATGCCCAGAGTCGGGAAGAGCATGAGAAGCACCCGAGGATAGCGCTTCAGGCTCTAAGCGAGAAGCAATTATATGCAAAGTTCTCTAAATGTGAGTTTTGGCTGAGTTCAGTAGTATTTCTAAGCCACGTGGTGTCGAGCGAGGGTATTCGAGTGGATCCAAGGAAGGTGGAGGTTGTGCGACCAAGCCCTCCTCAGCTACTGAGATTCATAGTTTCCTTGGTTTGGCGGGTTATTACCGTCGTTTTGTGGAGGGGTTCTCTTCGATCGCAGCACCTATGACCAAATTGACCCAAAAGGGTGCCCCTTTTCAGTGGACCGAGGAGTGTGAGGCGAGCTTTCAAAAGCTCAAGACAGCTTTGACTTCGGCCCCTATTTTGATGTTGCCTACCGGTTCGGGGACCTATACAGTTTATTGTGATGCCTCACGGGTTGGACTCGGAGCAATATTGATGAAGGATGGTAGGGTGATTGCCTACGCATCCCGACAGCTAAAGGTGCATGAAAAGAACTACCCTATCCACAACCTTGAGCTAGCTGCCATTGTTCACACCTTAAAGATTGTCGTCATTATTTGTATGGGGTTCCTTGTGAGATTTACACCGATCATCGGAGTTTGCAGCACTTGCTTAAGCAGAAGGACCTGAACATGCGTCAGAGGAGGTGGTTGGAGTTGTTAAGGGAATATGATATTACTATTCTATATCACCCGGGCAAGGCCAATGTGGTTTCTGACACCTTGAGTCACCGGACAGAGAGCTTGGGAGTTTGGCATATCTACCAGTTTCGGAGAGACCTATGGTGATGGATGTTCAGGCTTTGGCCAGACAGTTTGTTAGATTGGACCTTTTGGAGCCCAGCCAGGTTTCTGGCCTGTGTGGTTTTCTTGATCTTCAGGACAAAGTTCAGCGTGGTGATGCTCGAGATGTTACTATCGGGGATGACAGAGTGATGAGGATGCATGGGCGTATTTGTGTGCCCAATGTAGATGATCTTTGAGAGTTGATTCTAGCTGAGGCCCATTGCTCGCGGTATTCCATCCATATAGGTGCCGCGAAGATGTATCAGGACTTGAGGCAGCACTATTGGTGGAGGCGGATGAAGAAGGATATAGTTGACTATGTTTCTAGGCGCCTCAACTACCAGCAGGTGAAGTATGAGCATCAACATCCGGGTGGGTTATTGCAGCAGATTGAGATCCCAGAGTGGAAATGGGAGCGCATTACCATGGACTTTGTATCTGGACTTCCATGGACTGTGAGGAAGTTTGATTCTATTTGGGTCATTGTGGATCGGCTGACCAAGTTCGCCCATTTCATACCTGTGTGCGCTACTTACTCATCGGAGCGGTTGGCGGAGATCTATATCAGGGAGATAGTCCGGTTGCATGGTATTCCAGTTTCCATCATTTCAGTTTGGAGGTTCATGGGTACTTCTTGTCACTAGGGGATTTTGCTTATAACAACAACTATCACTCCAGCATTTAGATGGAGCCGTATGAGGCCCTATATGGTAGGAGGTGCAGCGAGACTCTAATAAACCAAATTGTGTCTCGTGACTCCTATGACCCTAGAGCTCTGATACCATCTTGTCACGACCCTAGTTCACCAATCGTGAACCTATCATGACGACACCTAACCTTCGCAACTAGGTAAGCCTAACACAATTGCGGAATGTACAACATTTACAAAACAACCCAAAACAAATACATAATAACTAAGGAATATTGTAATAGGTGCCATCTAGCACATACACTTAATCACAAATACTGAAATACAACCTCCAAGACCCGGAAACTCACGGGTAAACACGGGCTAAAAAGTTTAAATTATGGCTCTATCATCTAAGAGTATCTATACAACCGAAACAAAAGTAAAATGAACTACTATCTTTAAGAAAGAGTAGAAGGAGACTCTTCGGATCTTCGGACGCAGCAGATGCATACCTCAAGTCTCCCAAAGTGGCTCTGCGATCACCGATAGTGCGCCTAATCAGATGTACCCGGATCCGCACAACAAAAGTGTGTACAAGAGTAGCACGAGTACACCACGACGGTACTCAGTAAGTGCCAAGCCTAACCTCGATGGAGTAGTGACGAGGAAGGTCAGGGCCCTACCAAGAATAATAATAAAATAATAGTACAGAACAACAAAAAAATAATAAATAACCTGAAATGAAAGCAAGGAAACCGAATAGAAACTACAAGTCACTAGCATTTAATATTAACAGGACAAATAACATAACAAAGAGTTCCTCAGCTGTGGTGGATCTCCGGGAATTGAGCCTGCAGTCCACTCATCATAGTAACAAGGATCTTGGGAATTAAACCCGCATTCCACTCATCTCAATAACAGGGATCTCCGAGAATTGAACCCACAGTCCGCTCATTTCAGTAACAAGGATCTCTGGGAATTGAACCCGCAGTCTGCTCATTTAGTAACAAGGATCTCCGAGAATTGAACCCGCAGTCCACTTATCTCAATAATAGGGATCTCCGGGAATTGAACCCGCAGTCCACAATACAAAACCCAACCAAAAACTAGGAAAAATACTCAGAGAATGGACTACACAACTACAGTTAACAATTAAATTCTATCCCAACACGTTCCACATAATTTCAATTAAGGCAATTAAGCATTTAGACAGTTGATTCTATCTAGTCATACTCCTCTAGCTAACACAAGATAAATCTTGCATCTAATACAGTCAAATAACATAGATAACATAGTATGAGCAATTCAAGTAAAATGGATTTTCAACAATTTGCACAAGTACACGCCCGTCACCTCACGTACAAGGGGTTCAAATCAACACATAAGATATCCTAAGGGGATAGGTCCCCCACACAAGGTTAGACATGCCACTTACCTTGAACCGGTACAAAACCGCTAAGAAACAAGGCCATTGCCATGAGTATCCAACTCCGAGTTGCCCAAATCTATTCAAACTAATGACATAGTGTAAATAACATCACAAGTAACTAATTACACTGTTAAAATTAAAGCTAAGGTGCGAAAATGGGTAAATGACAAAAATACCCCTCCATCCATCATCTCGAAATCAAAATAGTTTTACATTTTCAGGACCCTCGTACTTTCACGAGTCTAATCATATAAAATTCTCCCAAATTAAAAGTCAAATGCATCCTCAAATCATCAAAATTAGTTCTAAGAAATTTACCCCAAGTTTCATCCAAAATCCGAAATTAATGGTGGAATTCGTGTTTAGATTAGTGGACATTAATCATAAAGGAGTAAGGAATCGTTACCCAATAGTTGCCTATGAAATTCTCTCGAAACATCTCCCAAATCGAGCTCCCTAGCTTGAGTTTTTGTAAAAATGGAAGAACTCTCATTTTGAAATGTGATATTCTGCCCAGATATTTTCTTCAGTGCGATCGCGTAGAGTAAAATTTGAAGGCCTGAAATATGGTCTATGCGAATGCAGGGATAGGCATGTGATCGCGTAAGGTAATGAAGCACTGCTATGCGATCGCAGAATGGGAATTGCGATCGTGGAAAAAGGGAATCAACAATTATCGATCGGAGGAGGGTTTATGCGATCGCATTGAAGGAAAATGGACACCTCTAATTTTTTACTATGCGATCACATGAATAAGGATGCGATCGCAGAGAGCAATGGTCTGCAATAGTCAACAGCAGAAATCTGCAATTTCCAATGTTCCAGAATTATTTCGTTAGACATCCGAAACACACCCGAGGCCCCCGGGACCTCAACCAAACCTACAGACATGGCTCATAACATCATTCAAACTTGTTCAAATCCTTAAACCACATAAAACAATGCCGGAAACACGAATTAATCAAATATTGAAGCCTATGAACTTTGAATTCAAACCAAACACATTTTCTATCTAAAACCTATACAAAACTTGTTCGAATGACCTGAAATTTTGCACGCACATCCAAAATGACAAGACAAAGCCACAACAACTTCCAGAATCCCAAACCGACCCTCGGATCAAAAATTCACTATTAGACCAGAACTTTAAAAGTTCCAAACTTCGGCATTTCAAGCCTAAATGAGCTACGGACCTCCAAGTTACATTCCGAACACGCTCCCAACCCTGAAATCACCTAACAGAGCTATCTAAACCATCATGTTTCCATTTCGAGGTCATCTTCACACTGTTTCAAATAAGGACCATTTTTCAACTATTAAGCTCTCATTTAGGGACTAAGTGTCCCAAAACACTCTGAATTCTAGAACCGAACATCCCGGAAAACCAAAATAGCAGAAATGAACTTAGGGAAAGAGTTAATGGGGGATCGGGGCATAAATTCTAAAAAAGACCAGTCGGGTCGTTACAAATGGCCACCCTTGACCCATACAACCTTAAAATCTTTGTCCCCGAGGCGCTAAAAGGTCGTGTTTGCAATATCAGGTTTTCTATTTTTTTTAAAAGTGTCATAAATAAGTGGGTGATGTTGTTTTTGCCAAAATAGCCAAATATTCGCGAAAGGGACGTCGGAAGGCTTACTTTGCATTAATAGCCACCTTTTTAGCATGTTAGCCGGTTAGCTAATGCAGCCTTAAACTATCCGCCTCGAGGTGCTGAAAGGTCGTGTTTGAAAAACCCGGTCATTTATTTTTATTTGTGAAACAAAAAAAGAGTTAGTGGGAAAGTGAATGCCGTTTGGAATTTTGGTCAAAATAAGCCGAGCCAGCTTCGGCAGTGTGTTAAACTGTTCTTGTAGAGATAACCTTAGAGTATCTTTCAGTTGTTGAAAGGTTATTTTCGTAAAAGAAGGGACAAGTTCGGAAAATAGATCCTCTATGGCCTCAAAATTCATGAGAAATTGGGAAAGGGCCACGTTTGCAAAAATAGCCATTTTTTTGAAATTGGCAAATAGGGAAAGGAAGCTGGCCGTTTGTTTTTGAGTTTATAATTCTTTTGATTAGAATATGGTATTTAATATTTAAGTCTGTAGGTTGTCTTTTTGTCAAAGTCTGTTAAGTATGGTCAGCTTTTTAAACATGCGTTATCAAGTTTGTTGTATTATAAAAAAATGAAAAAATATATGTTTTATTGTTATTTATTGTGTATCTGCCCGAACTACGCATGGCCTAATTCATGCATGGTCATGATACATAGGCAACATACATAGTGTTCGATCGAATCATTAAAAGAACAGAAAAAATGGTGGAAAATCAAGGGAAATAAAAGAGAAAAAAATGAGAAAATTGGGGAGGCAGTTCAAAGGGGGTATGATTATAAGAAGCCAAAATGACGCGCGTAACTGAAGCAGATTTATGATAGAAAGGTTTCACTACCTAGGTGCATTGCATCCCTGATGTGCATTTACCTAGCTGTCAAATGCCCTAATGCGAACGTGATGGCTTCACTTTGTTGTGTCTAAAAAGGTGGTTGATTGTGGTTCTAAATAAATTTTCCCTGCAACACAAAGGCAAAGGACAATGTCGGAGAACTTCAAAACTTAGTGGGATGGTACCGATACTCGACAACAGTTGCTTGAACAGAACCACAGGTTGATGAAAGAGGTAAGAATGTTGAGGCAACACATGGCAAACATGTATCAGGCATGGATGGTGGGGAAGGCACCCATACCGCCACCGCCTGGTTTCCCCGATGATATCCTTACCCGAACTTTGGCATCTCCCGATCACCCTAGTAGTTCTGCCACTCTCCCTCTAAGTTCAGAGATATTGGGTACACTCTCGACGTCCGCCTGCTCGCAAATATTAAAGTACCAAAGTTCAAGGAGCCCAAAGATCCGATCGTCCATCTAAGGGAGTACTACAAGGAAATGGGGAATATTGACATGAAAGACGATTTGTTACAAGCATACTTCCACAGAAACTTG
This sequence comes from Nicotiana noctiflora, assembly GCA_032618575.1. NCBI lineage: Eukaryota > Viridiplantae > Streptophyta > Magnoliopsida > Solanales > Solanaceae > Nicotiana > Nicotiana noctiflora. The sequence continues at coordinate 80,090 of JASVEL010005588.1, forward strand.
ACTATGGCAGCTTTGGAATGGTATGATTGTTAAGATGTCAGTAAGTTGAATAGATGGGATGACATGGCACAAGATTTTCTGTGACAATTCCAAAACAACACAAACACTGTCTCAGGCCATTCCTCCATATCTCAGATAGAGGAGAAGCCTAAAGAAGATTTTGGGAAGTTCTGGCTCAGATGGAGTGAGCAGGTTATAAGGGATAATCTTCCTTTGGAAAGAAAAAATGTTATTGAACCTTCCCAACGACAAAGTCCAGTGGCCGTCCTGGATAAACGCCCGCAGGCTCTATATCAACCCCGTGGATATCCTTATAATTGCCCAAGCCATTACGTCTCTCTACCAGGATCGCCACAAAATGCCTATCCACTTCTAAGAGTGCACAGGAACCCCGCGGTACAGGTTTTCGTTTGAACCAAAACTTCAAGAATAACCGGACGCAAAAGCAAAAGGCTTTCACCCAATTGGGAGAGAATTACACCAGTTTGTTCCACCAACTGAAGCATCTGGGACTGATGAATCCGATCGAAGCTAAGTTGCCTAACCCTATTCCGAGAAACCTTGATCACTCGGTGAGTTGTGAGTACTATTCAAAAGCACCTGGGCATGATACGGAAAGGTGTTGGAAGTTGAAAACACCCATTCAAGAACTTATCGTCACTCGTTGAATTGAAGTTCGGACCCTAGAGGCACCAAACCTTAACTAGAATCCGTTACCAGCTCACCGTGAGACCCAGATAATTGAATTGGTACACAAGGGTTGGGAACTTAAGAAGCCCAATCCATGATAATGATACCACGTTCAAAGGAAAAACCAGTCAGCAGAAGTCGATGGCTAAGATGTCATGTTTGGTAATTGGGAAGATTCTCCATTTCTTATTCAATCAGAGGGGAGTTTTTGGTGGTTTATTTTGTTATCATTTCTGTTGTCCAGATTATTTCAAGGTTGTAATCTGGATACTATCTTGTAATTCAAACCCTTCTATCATTTTATTTTATTTAGTTCCTTTGTTTGTAGTGTCATGTTTAGTGTTGTTTAGGTTTGTTCAAAGGGTCTTATCCCATTTTATTATGTTTGTCGTGTTGTTCGAACCATTTTACTGTCTAATACAATTCTCTGTCTTCCGTTATTTCTAGTCTTGTCATTTTGGATGTGCGTGCAAAATTTCAGGTCATTCAGACAAGTTTTGGATAGGTTTTTGATCGAAAATGTGTTTTGTTAGAATTGGAAGTTCATTGGCTTGAATCTTTGATTAATTCGTGTTTCCGGCATTGTTTTAGGTGGTTTAAGGATTTAAACAAGTTTGAATGATGTTATGAGTCATGCTGTAGGTTTAGTTGAGGTCCCGGGGGCCTCGAGTGTATTTCGGATGCCCAACGGAACAATTCCGGAACTTCGGAAATTGTAGTATTCTGCTGTTGACTATTGCAGACCATTTCTCTCTGCAATCGCATCCTCATTCATGCGATCGTGTAGTAGAAAATCAGAGGTGGCCATTTTCCTTCAATGCAATCGCATAAATCCTCCGGCAATTGCATAGTTGTTGATTCCCCTTCTTCGCGATCGCAATTCCCATTCTGCGATCGCATAGCAGTGCTTCATTACCTTACACAATCGCAGGCCTATCCATGCATTCGCATAGACCATTTATCATTGACTTCAAACTTAACTCTACACGATCTCAATCCTTTGTACGCGATCTCACTCAAGAAAATATCTGGGCAGAATATAACATTTCAAAATAAGGGTTCTTCCATTTTTACAAAAACTCAAGCTAGGGAGCTCGGTTTTGGGAGATGTTTTGATAGACTTTCAAATGCAACTATTGGGTAACGATTCCTTACTCCATTATGAATAATATCCACCAATCTAAACTCAAATTCCACTATTAATTTTGGATTTTGGATGAAACTTGGGGTAAATTTCTTAGAACTAATTTTGATGATTTAAGGAGGAATTTGACCTCCGATTTAGGAGATGTTTATATGGTTAGACTCGTGAGAGTACGAGGGTCCTAAAAATGTAAAAATATTTCAATTCTAAGATGATGGCTGGAGGGGTATTTTGGTCATTTTACCTATTTTTGTGTCTTAGCTTTAATTTTAATAGTGTAATTAGTTACTTGCGATGTTATTTACACTATGTAATTGGTTTGAATAGATTTGGGCCACTCGGAGTTGGATACTCGTGGAAAGGGCATTGTTTCTTAGCGGTTTTGTACCAGTTCGAGGTAAGTGGCTTGTCTAACGTTATGTGTGGGACCTCTCCCCTTAGGATATCCTATGTGTTGATTTGAATGCCTTGTACGCGAGGTGACGGGCGTGCACTTGTGAAACTTCTTGAAAAATCTATTTTACTTGAATTGCTCAAACTGTGTTATCTCTGTTATTTGACTGTATTAGATGCAAGATTTATCCTGTGTTAGCTAGAGGATTATGACTAGATAGAATCAACTGTCTAAATGCTTAATTGCCTTAATTGAAATTACGTGGAACATGTTGGGATAGAATTTAATTGATAACTGTAGTTGTGTATTCCATTCTCTGAGTATTTTTCCTTGTTTTTGGTTGTCTTTTGTATTGTGGACTACGGGTTCAATTTCCGTAGATCCCTGTTATTGAGAAGAGTGGACTGCGGGTTCGATTCCCGGAGATCCTTGTTACTGAAATGAGCAGACTGCAGGTTCAATTCCCGGAGATCCTTGTTATTGAAATGAGCGGATTGCGGGTTCAATTCCCGAAGATCCCTGTTATTGAGATAAGAGGACTGCAGGTTCAATTCCTGAAGATCCTTGTTATTGAGATGAGTGGACTGCGGGTTCAATTCCCGGAGATCCTTGTTACTGAGATGAGTAGACTAGGGGTTCAATTCCCGGAGATCCACGACAACTGAGAAACTCTTTGTTATGTTATTTTTCCTGTTAATATTAAATGCTAGTGACATGTAGTTTCTATTCTATTTCCTTGCTGTCATTTTAGGTTATTTATAGTTTTTTACTGTTCGGTACTGTTATTTTATTATTATTCTGGGTAGGGCCCTGACCTTCCTTGTTACTACTCCATCGAGGTTAGGCTTGGCACTTACTAAGTACTCTGTCGTGGTATACTTATGCTACGCTTCTACACACTTTTGTTGTGCGGATCCAGGTACATCTAATCAGGCGCACTATCGGCATCGTAGAGCCACTTTGGGAAACTTGAGGTATGCATCTGCTGCGTCCGCAGATCCGAAGAGTCTCCTTCTACTCTTCCTTAGAGATAGTAGTTCATTTCACTTTTGTTTCGGTTGTATAGATACTCTTGGATGATAGAGCCGTAGTTTAAATTCTTTAGCCTGTGTTTGCCCATGAGTTTCCGAGGGCCCCCGAAACACATTACCAAACAACAATACACAAATACAACACTTCCCACAACTAGTATACACTTTCTTACCTCAACGAATGCACATATTCTATCACATTGTTACAATTGCACAAAAACTTGTCACTTCAATGAGTTCTTACCTTATTTAACCATCTTAATACACTATGTACACACAAACAAACCATTACCAATCTACACTTACTATTAGTTGTTTATTTAACACATGAATCTTTTATAAGGCTTTCATTTACCAAGAAAGGTTCAAGTGACCCAAGGCAACAACACATTTATCTCATTATAAAACGAAGGAGACTTTACTAATACTAAGAGGGAAACAACTTGGACAAGATGGCAGTTACTAGGAGTCGAAGGGTCACCTAATTTCTTCTAGGCTTGATCAAACAAATGGGGGAACTTTTCCTTCATCTCCTTTTCTGCTTCCCATGTGGCCTCCTCAACTTGTTGACTTCGCCACAATACTTTAACAGAGGCAACTTCCTTATTTCTCAACTTACGGACTTGCCTATCAAGAATGGCAACCTGGAACTTCTTTATATGACAAATCTTCATTAACCTCCATAGCTTCGACAGGCATGATGGTGGATGGATCTCCGATCACTTTCTTCAACATGGACACGTGGAATACCGGGTGCACTGATAACATCTCAGGAGGCAACTCTAGCCTATAAGCAACTTGACCAATCTTCTGAACGATCCGATATGGCCCGACATACCTAGGACTCAATTTCCCTTTCTTTCCGAATCGCATGACTCCCTTCATGGGAGATACCCTCAAGAACACCCAATCATCGACTTGAAACTCCAAATCCCTTCGGCGAATGTCTGCATAGGATTTTTGTCGACTCTGTGCTGTTTTCATTCTCTCCTGAATAACCTTGACCTTTTCCATAACTTCGTACACCATATCTGGCCCTAGCAATTCTGCTTCACCTACCTCAAACCACCCGATTGGCGATCTACATCTTCTCCCGTACAATGCCTCAAACGGGGCCATCTGAATGCTAGCATGATAGCTGTTATTTTAAGCAAATTCTATCAGTGGCAAGTGTTCATCCCAATTACCTTTAAAATCCAAGACACAAGACCGCAACATATCTTCAAGCATCTGAATGGTCCGCTCGGCCTGACCGTCGGCCTGCGGATGGAAAGCTGTGCTGAGATTCACCTGAGTTCCCAAACCTTGCTGAAACTTCTTCCAAAAGTTAGCTGTGAACTGAGCCCCGCGATCCGAGATAATAGAAAGTGGAGTGCCATGAAGCCTTACTATCTCCTTGATGTACAACCTTGCATATTGCTCCGCAGTATCAGTGGACTTGACTGGCAGGAAGTGAGCTGATTTGGTGAGTCGATCCACTATCACCCATATTGAGTCGAACTTACGCCGAGTGCGAGGTAACCCCACCACGAAATCCATATTGATCATCTCCCATTTCCACCTTGGTATTTCTATAAGCTGTGTTAAACCATCGGGCCGTTGATGCTCGGCCTTCACTTGCTGGCAGTTCGGGCATCTAGCTACAAAGCTTGCCACGTCCCTTTTCATACCGTTCCACCAATAAATCTCCTTAAGATCATGATACATTTTCGTGGAACCTGGGTGTACCGAATACCTGGAAATATGAGCCTCTGCCATTACCCTCTCCCGAAGCTCATTCACGTCCGGAACACATAGTCTACCTTGGCACCGCAATACACCATCCTCGCTGCTGAGTACAAATGCTAAGGTCTTGTTATTCATAACTACTTCCTTCACCCGAACCAATGCTTGATCCATGAACTATTTTTCCTTGATTTCCACGACCAGTGATGATTCTTCTCCATTATGCACCACAACATCCCCCTCGTCTGACGCCGAGATACGAACCCCCAAACTAGCTAATTGGTAAACCTCCCGAGCCAGGGGTCTCTGGTCTACACCCAAATGAGCCAAACTACCCATGGATTTTCGACTGAGAGCATCGGCTACCACATTTACCTTCCCTGGATGGTACAATATGTTCAAATCATAGTCGTTGAGCAATTCTAACCACCGCCACTATCTCAGATTCAGCTCTTTCTGCTTGAACAAATACTGGAGGCTCTTGTGGTCTGAAAACACATCTACATGAATCCCATAAAGATAGTGTCGCCATATTTTCAAGGCAAACACAACAGCTTCAAGCTCCAAATCATGCGTCGGATAATCATTCTCATGGTTCTTGAGTTGCCTGGAAGCATAAGCTATAACCTTTCCGTGCTGCATCAATACACATCCCAAACCGACTCTGGAGGCATCACAATAAACTACAAATCCCTCTGTCCCTTCTAGCAAGGCCAATATTGGTGCCGAGGTTAATCTTGACTTCAATTCTTGGAAAATTTTCTCACATGCATCGGACCACTGGAACTTAACTGCCTTCTGCGTCAGTTTTGTCAATGGGGAAGCGAGGGTTTAGAACCCCTCTACAAACCTCCAATAGTACCCTGCCAAACCCAAGAAGCTACAAATCTCTATTGGGGTCGTCGGTCTAGGCCAATCTTTCACTGCCACAATCTTTTGAGGATCCACCTAAATTCCCTCACTGGAAATAACATGCACTAGAAAGGCTACGGACTCCAACCAAAACTCACATTTTGAGAATTTGGCATACAATTGATGTTGATGAAGGGTCTGCAATGCTGCTCTGAGGTGAATGGCATGATCTTCCCTGCTCCGAGAGTAGATGAGGATGTCGTCAATGAATACAATCACAAAGAAATCTAGGAATGGCTTGAATACCCGATTCATAAGGTCCATGAAAGCTGCTGGGCATTGGTTAGCCCAAAAGACATGACTAAAAACTCGAAGTGACCATAACGAGTTCTGAAGGCGGTCTTAGGAATATCCTGCTCCCTGATTTTCAACTGGTGGTACCCAGACCGTAAATCAATCTTTGAGAAGAACTTCGCTCCGTGCAATTGGTCACATTCGAAGTGTCCCATCCTTCTTTTTGGCAAAGAGAACTGGAGCATCCCACGGCGACACTCGGTCGTATGAACCCTTTCTCTAATAAATCCATTAGCTGCTCCTTTAACTCCCTTAACTCTGCCGGTGCCATTCTATACGGTGGAATGGATATTGGCTGAGTATCTGGCAATACCTCGATCCCAAAATCAATTTCCCTATCCGGTGGGATGCCTGGAAGCTCATCCGGTAATACTTCAGGAAATTCATTCACAATTGGCACGGACTCGAGGGTAGGCACCTCTGAGGTGGCGTCCGTTACCCGAACCAGGTGATAGATACACCCTTTCTTAATCATCTTCGAAGCCTTAAGGTAGGAAATAAACCTACCCCCTGGCACTACACCATTTCCTCTCCATTCAATAACTGGCTCGTTAGGGAACTCGAGCCTCATAACTCTCGTTCGACAGTCAAGTTTGGCAAAGCACGAATAGAGCCAATCCATCCCCATAATTACATCAAAATCTACTATCCCAAGCTCAATAAGATCGGCTGTGGTAACATGACCACTCACCGTGACAACACAATTTCTATAGACTCGTGAGGCTGTAATAGAATCACCAACCGGAGTCGACACAGAGAACGGCTCATGAAGTTGTTCGGGTTCTATCCCAAAACTTGAAGCAATGAATGGAGTAACATAAGACAAGGAGGACCCCGGATCAATAAGGTCATAGCAATCAATAGTCTGAATAGACAGGATACCTGTAACAACATCTGGAGAAGCCTCGGCATTTTGGCGGCCACTCAATGCATAGAATCGGCTAGGTCTACCCCTACCATGAGCTCTACCCCTAGCTGCACCACACCTTGCTGATGCTGGAGTACGTGCTGATGATGTAGCGGCCGAAGAAGCGGATGACTGAACAGATCCCCTACCTATACCCTGACGGGGTGCACGGCAGTCCCGCTGAATATGACCTCTCACCTCGCACCCGAAGCATACCGGGATGTCAAGGTAGCAAGTCCTTGTATGAAATCTCCCACACTTGGGGCATGTAGGTCTCCCCTGCTGCTGGGACCTCACCCCAGGACGACCAGACTGACGAGTCCTCCTGCTGTCTGAACCGGGCCTCGAGTAACTGCCCTGCTAATGACTGTGCACGGATGGTGGTGCACTCGCGGAGGACTGAGCATATGACTGGGATGGCCCTGATGACCCTCTCCCTGGAAGTGATCTCCCTGAAAGACCCATTGACCGGGCCCTGCTGCTACTTTCTCTTTCTGCACGAATCTTCAATTTCCTGGCCTCTGTGGCCTGAGCAAACCCCACGATCCTCCGATATTTCATGTCTAAGTGCAAAGCTTCTGTGGCGGCCTGATTCACTACCAAAGGGCTAAGGCCCTAAACAAACCGTCGAACCCGAGCATCCATGGTCGACACTAAATGAGAAGCGTACTTGGACAACCTTACGAACTCCATGTGATACTCCCAAACACTCATACTGCCCTGTTTGAGGACCTCGAACTCCGTGGCACGGGCTGCCATCACCTCGGCAGGCAAGAAGTGGTCCATAAATGCATCTACGAACTTATCCCATCTGGCCGGAGGGCTCACCTCCTCACGGGAATCCTCCCCCATCTCGAACCATGAATGTGCCGCTCCCTTCAGCCTGTAAGAGGCGAACTCTACCCCCTCTATATCTGTAGCCTTCATCAATCTAAGGGTATTGTATATCTCATCAGAGAGGTCATATGGGTCAGCCTCTAGATCGGTACCTGAGAATTTTGGAGGGGCCAACCACAAGAACTGATGGACTCTGGAGCCGGAGGAATCTCCCTGTCCGCTGGAGGATGCAGGGGCATCATGGGATCTCCGGGCCTGGGCGGCCACTAACTGTGTTAACATATGAATAGCTCCCCTAAGATCCTCATTAGAGATACCAGAGCCCGAAGCGGGAATTGTATCTGAGTCAGGAACACCGGCAGGAGGAATGGTGGCATCCTCTGCCGCAGCTGGAATAGGGACACTTGGGTTTTGAACAGGTGGGCCAGGCAAATTCGGGACTGGTGGGTCATTCTCTCCCACGGCATCGGGTACATGATTAGCAGCCGCCGGCCCCAAGGCCGAGTCTAGACTTCTTCTTAGGCGCCATATTCTGAAAATTTGGGAACAAGGCGCGAATTAGACACATATATTTCCACATTGCACTTTACCGCACGATATAGATTAACAAAGAAGTAGGTAAATTCCTAAATGCCCGTGTAGCCCCCAACTTATCCGATGTGGTCGACAACACACCGATAAGAAGGGCACTACTAGACACGGCTCCGAGACATCCTAGGACACTTTAAAACCTTAGGCTCGGATACCAAGTTTGTCACGCCCCAAATCGAGGGACATGGCCGGCGCCTGACTAGGTAGCCCCAGTCAAGCGGACCTGGGTGCCTTTCATTCCCACGTGTTACCCATGTGTTGATTGTTTCTCATTAACCAAATATCTTACTAACCATGAATGATTTCACAATAAACAAATGAAACCAGACGAGTGATTCAGTAACAAGTCTGCAGTTTTTACAGCGCCCGACATAACATAATATATACATAAGACTGGAGTCCCACAGTTTACATATCTACAGAGACTTTAGGATACAAAAAGGGGAATACAATACTTGCCGGAAACAAGGCTCCGGCTATACCTTACAAGACCAAAATGAAATCTAAACAAAAGTGGCATGAACCACACAGGGCCCCGAGGAAGAAAGGGGCTCACCAAAACGGGCAGTGGAAGGTGAAGGATACTACTGCCGATGAGTTGAAGTGCTACTGATCCACCTACAATCATAACACAAATGTAGCATCCCCGGCAAAAGGGACGTCAGTACACTTGAATTGTACTGGTATGTATGGACAAACTTTGTCCCAAGTAAACTCAAGTCGTTAAACAAGGATCACGATGACAAGACAGCCAATAGATTGCATCAAGAAATCAATTAAGCTAACTAACTTTGATTCCCACCTTTTACTCATTTCAGATAAGCCTCAACACAAGCACGTTCAAGGTCAACAAATAGAACAACAACCAATCAACCACATAAATTGCAAGTAGTCAAACATAGGGGCAATCAGTGCCCCCCCAGGTTGCAAACTCTCCTGCTGTCTCCTTTCACAATTTCATATCAATAATTTTGTTTCAATTTCATTTGCGATTTCGATCGCTTTCCATCCTTATTACCTCGTCCACCCTTATTATCTCGGCCACCCTTATCACCCCAACCCACACCTTATTTCTTCATGTTGCGGTGCGCAACCCGATCCCATCGTACAGTTTTCAAACACAACAATCACAAACAGCAGATAAGGTACTACACACAATTACAACAAGTTCAAATAAGCCACTTACGCATTGGTTCATGTTCTCAATTACTTCTCAAACCAATATCACAACCAAGTTACAAGTGTTCCAAAACTGATTATGTTCATACCGTTATGTTCAATAACTTACCACACCTCAAGCGTTTCGTTTCTTTTCCAAAAGGTACCATATATGCCATCACAACCATTATTCACAATTCTTTTACCAAATTTAACTCTCATTTATCTTTCGGCTCAAATCTCATATTACATCACTCATAGTTCAACAACAACTTTGAATATCCAACACAACGTACAAGAATTTCACACAATTTGGCAATTTAACTCGAACCAAACAAATTTCACACATATAGGCGATTTCACAAGAATCAAAATTAGCCATACATACCTGGTATCGAGTTTCCTTCATTTAACGTCCTACTTTATGCTTACCCAAGCTATCCAATCTTTGCCGACCTTGTTATGCAGACTCTTACGCCTATTCACTTCCTCTTTACTAAGAAAACAAGTTTAATAATCATGCATGAGTGTAAAATCTCAAGTTCAAAAGCTATTATATGTAACCCTCTCCTTACCCATTTTAAAACTGAAAATTAGAGGAAAAATAGTTAAGGTTTTTACCTTGTAAAAATTGGGGAAGTTGAATCTTGGCCCTAGAATCCTTTGGACTTAATGGTTGGAACAATCTTTGAAGATGGAGAACTTCTCTCTCTAAAACCCCTCTCTTCTCTCTCTAATTTTGGTAAGATGATATGATAAAATGAAGGAGAAAGGCGTTATTTTAAAGAATAGGTCGGGTTGAAATTTATAAAATTCCTGGGCCGGGTCAATTCTGCGGTCGCATCTGCGATTGCAGAGTCAACATGCGGTCCGCGTAGTGACTGCGGAATTGCCCCAAAATTTACACAAGTTGTGTTAAGGAATGCGACCAATATGCGGTCCGCATTCTTGATCTGCGGTCGCATAGTGCACCGCAGATTTGCCACTCGAAAACCTTCGAGAATTTATGCGGTAGATCTGTGGTCCGCAGATCCGTATAAGCTCTGCGGCAGGAATGCGGTCCGCATAGCAGATCTGCGGTTGC
>JASVEL010005589.1:0-104288 GCA_032618575.1 Nicotiana noctiflora
AGAATTGACACTTTTCTGGAAAAATTGACTCTTTATATTTTTGAAACTTAAATCACTACCAAGGGTCCGAACCGCGGCGAGCAAGCTCACCGCGAAGAATTCTACGCATTCCTAACATATTATTCAGACCATGGCACCACAGCTACTAGGTTTCATGCACAAAAATTTTACGGGGCCATACAGTCGTGACACCATTTATGCAAAGTCAGCCTTCCGGAGTCCCTTTCAGAAACATTCGGCTATTTTGACAAAATGGAATCACCTCACTTATTCATGACGAAAATATTAAAATTTGACATTTTTGGCTATTTTTGCAAAGCGGAGGTTGGATCCGATGAGGGTTGCTTACGTATCTCACATCCGATGAGAATCAAACCATCGTTGTTCTATCCAAATAAAACAAACTATATCTGCAGACAAAATATTTTTCCTTTTTTTTTATTGGCAAATAAAATAAACTATTTTTATTTTATTTTATTGACAAATAAATAAACTATTTTTGAAAACAAAATCATACATTTCTTTTATTGGCAAATAAAGCAAACTATTTTTGAAAATAATGTTTTTTAAGTGGAAAGTAAAACAAACAGTTTTGAAAAACAAAACTCTTCATTTTTTGTTCTTTTTTAATGGCAAATAAAATAAACTATTTTGAAAATAAAAAATTATCATTTTTTATTTTTTCATTGGCAAACAAAATAAACTACAAAAACATTTTTTTTCATTTTCCCCAGTACTTAAAAGCCGGTCAACATGTAAGTCTGAAGCAAATAAATGCGTAAAACAAATAGGATGCAGCAGGATGGTCTTTTCATTTCAGGTCACCTGTCCTAGACGGACCCAACAATTATGTTGGGTCCCCTAAGTCAAATGCACATGATGCAAACAAGTGTTCCTACTAGGGATCCGGCATGAGGTTTTGTAATACTAGGTTTAAAACCTGGGTGGTTGTTCTAGAATGTGTACCCGAGCGGACAACTCGAGTCGAGGAGGGGGCAACATACCGGGAACCAAAAGGCCATCCGGGTTAGTAACTTGTCCGACCTCTTTCTTATTTCAAAGTATTGACACTAACAGAATAGAGAGTCTCAACTAGTAAGCACATCCCCGGAGGTGAGAAGAGAAGGGTTTCGGCACAGTTTATATATATAGTTCAAATAATATCAAAGCGGTAAAAAGCACATTTTGCACATTAGGCATGGAACATGAAATAAAATCAGATCAGCAAACCCAAATACAACAATATATCTAAGTTCAAATTCTGAACCCTGAACCGAAGTTCTGGGTCCTTATCCCCAGCAGCGTCGCCAAGGCTGTCACACCTCCATTTTACCAACCGCACCCCGTAAATGGAACAATAAAGGGTGTTTTTCAATTCAAGGACAATCGAAATAGGATTTGTTTATTAAGAAGATTCAGAGTCGCCACTTGGGAGATTTATGGTGTCCCAAGTCACCGGTTTTAATCCCGAATCGAGGAAAATATTGACTCTATATTACAGTCTGCGCACTAGAAATTCGGATAAGGAATTTTGTTAACATGGGAGAAGGTGTTAGGCATTCTCTAGTTCCGTGGTTCTAGCACGATCGCTCAACTATTATATTCGGCTTAATTTTTTGATTTTAAAAACATATGAACTTATGTGACAATTTTAACCTTTAACCGCTTTTAAGATTATTATTATTATTTTAACAATGAATTGCAATGTTGTGAAAACGTATCTCGAACCACGTCACATCAATGTACCCATGGTTATCGACAAGTGTTAGGCATTCTCGAGTTTCGTGGTTCTAGCACAGTCGCTAAACTATTATATTCGGCTTAATTATTTGATTTTAAAAACTTATGAACTTAGGTGCCAATTTTAACCTTTAACCGCTTTTAAGATTATTATTATTATTTTAACAATGAATTGCAACATTGTGAAAACGTATCTCGAACCACGTCACATCAATGTACCCATGGTTATCGACACATTTCGACTCCGTTGAGATTTAGATTTGTGTCAGATAAATGTGCACCCAAGTTTAATAAAGTCAATTATTAAAGGCGTGCCTAAAGCGACTAGCACATTATTATTTTGGGTAAGGTCGTGAAATTTTGCTAAACGGCCCATCTCAAAATCTAAGTACTTTTAATATATACATTTATGAGAGCCCCGCATTTTTATTTGGCTAGGCTCGTCTCATTTATTATTTAAAGAGCAAACCTAAAAGAAACTACAATTCTCTACTTTATTTATCTCTAAAAAAAGAGAAATCCTAATTTATTAATCTAACAATGGAAGCTAATAGGATCTACGGCTAATAAACAATGTTTCAAGCTTGAAAAATTAATATTAAACATGAACTTACATTAGAACTAACCCATATGGAAACCAACAGAATAATGAAATTATGATAGAACCTATTAAATCAATCCGACAAGCTAGTCTCCAACATGAAAACTTTTGAACAACGTTTCGTCTAGCATGTCAATTTGAGATAGCAATAACATAAGCACAAAACTAAAACTCCAAAGATTTAAACAAAATCTTCAACATACATAACATGTATTCAAGCTCGGACATGATAGTAACCGATATCAACTCAAAACAAAGATTATAAATGAACATCTATGTTGATAAACAAAGCTGGAGGTTTACAACTCAATCGTCAAACCAAAATGGAGCCATAATCGGCGAGCTGAAGCAACGAAACCAATGAACTGGAACCTCACATCATCACTCGAATGGACCTCTCACTTAACATCATTTTCGTGCGTGTCTGTGAGGATTGTTTGGATAGAAAATAGTGACGTTGGTATTGGTTTGAGATCTAGCTTTTAGCTGGAATTTTGGTGGTGTTTTTGAAAAGGAGATCAAGCTGGTGTTAGCTACATTTTTCAGCTTCTTTGGTGATCAACAACTGCCGGTTTGCAGTGGTTTGTTTCTAGGATGTTTTTGGGGTGAAGAGAGGCTAATTTGGAGTGGAGGAGCGGCAATGCTTTGGTGAAGATCAAGAAGCAACAAGGGTTGCTTGTTGTTGATGAAGAAAAAAGTATGTTCCTCCAGTTATATATGTCCGTGTAATAGTGGTAGGGTCTAAGTGTTTTCAAAAAATGTGAAGACCATGTGTTAGCATGTGTTAGCATGTGTATGTATTCTAAAATGTGAAGTATCCTTCATGTGTGTCCCCCACATGTGGTGGACTCGGATTATTATGAGCTAGTGATAATAGGTGAATTTGACTATATTTATGCCCTAAATAATCACGCTTTATTGTTGTTTTGATATTGTTTATGATAACAAAATGTTTTTATTAGTGTTCTTAGTGTGTTATAGGTACACTTGAGCTAATGAAGACTAAAAAAGCAAGTTTTGGAGTCAAAAGATGGTGAAAAAGGCCAAAAGAAGAGCTAAAGTGAAGAGGCCTGGAAGGAGCAGTGAAGAATCAGAAGTCCTGTTCATCCGCGGTTCACTCGCGGCCGTGGATGAACCGCGAAAAATGAAGGCCTCTGAAGTTTGACTGGTCGTGGTCCGCTCGCGGCCGCGAATGAACCACGGAAGGCCCAGCGGCAGTAATCCCAGTTGGACTCAAACTTAGTTTTTAAGCCCTAAAACCTCTATATAAACTCCTAGTTTGCCCCATAGAGGCATGTAATCTATTATTCAATATTTTTGCAAGGTTTTTAGTAGGAGAGATTCCTCTCAAACTCTTTCTTTTATTTTATATCAATTATTTATTTATGATTTCAATTATTATTCTTGTTTCTTCAAGCATGAGTAGCTAAATTCTTTTCTAAGGTTTTGATGGAACCTATTGAGTGATGAACTTATCGTTTATGTGATTACAAATTGTGACTTAGATTTCTATTTGTTAAACTTCATTCTTATTGTAGTTAATTGGTAGGATCCCCAATTAGCTGTGCCTATTTAGTGTGCATAACTTGGAAAATAGTGCATATTTAGGTTTATTGTTGAACAACACCACACCTAGATTATTAGAGGAATCTATAACTTTAGGCGTAAAGACGGGGTTAGGAATAACGAAGTCTTGGGTGCAATCTTAAGTGAACTATTCAAATTAAAGCTAGCTAGGGTAGCTCGGGAGAGTGCACTAGTAAATTATTGTAATTGCTCGGGAGAGGGTTACGATACACATAGCGTTCATGATTGAGAGAATATATTAACAATTTGTATGAGCATAACGATAAGGGATTCCATCAATAGGAGAAATCAATACCTTAGTCCTTCTCATAATATTCTTTTTACTCTATATTCAATTCTTTCTTTTAAGCATTCTTAATTATTGCAAAGTAGATTTTAGAAAATCACAAAAAGATATATTCAAAGTTTGGGAACTTGATTCGGAAGTACTCTTGGGTTGTGAAAGTTGTGATTGATAGGTTAATTCTCTGTGGGATCGATCTTGGACTTACTAGACCAAGTTATATTGACTACGACCGTTGCTTGGACGTGAATCAATTTTGGCGCCGTTGCCGGGGAATTAACGGAATTATCAAATGCCATTGCTAGAACTTCAAGATTCTTGTGTATTTAGGTTCTTTCTACACTCTACATTGAATATTTTGACGTTTGTTGCTTTGGGTATTCAGGTGCATGCCTAGAAAATCTGCAAGGACTGGAGAACTAATTGAAGGACTCTCAGACCCCGAGCAAACCTTCCGGGCACGTAACAAACCCATCAAACAAATTCAGCAATCTCAACAACCAATCAAACTAGACTTCGACATGGGTGACATAAACGCTCAAAACTAGCAAGTCGGGCTAAATATGCAAGAGGCACAGGAGGCACAGGAAGGTGCATTGTTCGACTGGGCACAACCCACAGCGGATAATTTGGCAACTTCCATCGTTGTTCCAGCAATTCAAGATGAGTCTTTCCAGATTACTAACAACATGCTTCACTTGTTGCAAAACAAGGGATTATTCTATGGGTCTCAGGTTGAAGATCCACAGCAGCACCTCAAGAACTTTCTATCAATAGGCAAAACACAAAGGCAACCAAATGTAACTCCGGAAGCTATCAGATTACTATTTTTTCCATTCTCAGTTACAAGAGCAGCACAGATATGGCTAAACTCACTCCCAATAAACTCCATTGCAACTTGGGATGAGTTAGTCAAACAATTCCACAACAAGTTTCATCCACCCATCAAAACAGCTCAACAAATTGATGAGATTGTGAGCTTCAAGCAGAAACCACTGGAAACACTACATGAAACTTAGGGCAGATTCAAGGGTATGCTTGTTTTGTGTCCTCATCATGGGATCCCTGAGCAGATGTTGGGTCAAAGGTTCTACATGGGACTTTCAGACAGTATGAAGAATATTGTAGATGCTTCAGCAGGTGGGGCTTTTCTGAGCAAGACTTGGAGAGAGGGCCAAAATTTGCTAGACAAGATGGCTCAAAATTCCGGGTGGACGTCTAGGAATGCTCCTATCACACCAGTAGTACACTCTGTACCTCTGGATCCATCCAACACTCTGGAGGAGAACGTGGCAACTTTATTGACACAAATGAGCATCCTGACAAAGAAAGTGGAAGAATCAGGGGTTAAGCAGCAAGTTCACATTGTAGATACTACCAATGGTGGTTTATGGAAGAATCAGGGGTTAAGCAGCAAGTTCACATTGTAGATACTACCAATGGTGGTTTATGCACATCTTGCATTAGCCAACCCATAGGTAATCCATGGGCGGCAGACCAAGAACATCATCATCAGCATGAGGATATGAACTATGTGGCTAACTATGGAGGGCAGCGACAAGGTAATCAAAACTGGGGCCAACAGGCTCCAATGCAGTACAGACCTCCCCAGCCACAATTTAATGCAGCAGGTATGAGGCCACCACACAACATGGCTCCATATCCTAGACCTTAGAATTTCGGAAATCAGCAGCAAGGATACCATCCATCTCCACCACCACATGGGGGTAGACAAGATGATGGGTTTGCAAGGTTGGAAGCTATGATGTAGCAGGTAATTGGGTCAAATGCCAAAACCAATGAAAGAATAGATGCACATGATGCAACGATAAGAAATATGGAAGTGCATATGTGTCAGATTGCTATGTCACTTAACAATCGTCCTCAAGGGACATTACCTGCAGATACACAAACAAACCCGAAGGACTAAATCCCGAAGCAGATGATGGCAGTGACTCTGAGAAGCGGTAGAGATCTTGATGCTGATAACGAAAGTGAGAAAATTGACAGACAGGCTGAGACACCTACTCTATTGCCCATTGAACTGGTTGAATCCATAGGGTTGACAAAAGTCACAGTCCAGCCAGTTGCTGAAAATAAAGAAGCACAACAGGGAACAGAGAAAGTAGCTGAAAAGGTAGAGCAGCATATTGATGAGAAAGCGATAGACAAAGATAAATCCCAAGTCACCGGGAAGAAGAGGCCTCCACCACCATTCCCCCAAAGGCTGGCCAAACACCAAAAAGAGGAACAATACAAAAAGTTCTTCGACATGCTCAAGCAAATCCAGGTAAACATTCCATTAATTGAAGCTTTAAAAGAAATGCCTGGTTATGCTAAGATGATGAAGGATTTAATGTCGCGGAAATTTGATTTCTAAGACTTGGCCACAGTTACACTCACCCAGACTTGTAGTGCAGTAGTCTCCAGACCTATTGCTGAGAAGCTATCTGATCCAGGTAGCTTCACCATCCCATGCACTATAGGGAATTATGCATTTACTAAGGCTTTATGGGATTTGGGGGCAAGCATTAATCTCATGCCCTTAGTTATCTATACGAGGTTAGGTATTGGGAGAGCCAGACCCACCTCTATGCTTTTACAGCTTGCTGACAGGACGGTTAAGCGTCCATTTGGTATTATAGATGATTTGCTAATCCAGGTTGGGAAGTTCGTGTTTCCCGCCGATTTTGTTATTCTTGATTGCAAGGTCGACGAAGAAATTCCCATAATCCTGGGAAGACCATTCCTAGCCACCGGGAGAGCCATAATTGATTGTGATACTGGGGAACTCAAGATGAGGTTGAATGATCAGGAGATCATCTTCAATGTGCAAAAATCCATGAGGTGTCCTAGTGAGTTCGCGAATTGCTCTCTTATTGATGCGGTTGATGTGATAGTGGAGACAGATGATGCAGAGTCGACCATTGAAGACCCACATCAAGCATGCCTGGTGAACATGGAAGAGGTAAATGGTGAAAGTTTAGCTGAATGGGTACTATCTCTGGGAGGCAAGGGATTTTGGGAGAGAGAGCTTGAATTCGAGCCTCTACACTTAGAGAAAAGAGAGACCCCTCCTGCCAATACCATCCATAGAAGAGCCACCAAAGCTTGAGCTTAAACCACTACCATCTCATCTCGGGTATGAATTTGTAGGACCTAACTCCACTTTACCTGATATTATCTCACCTAGTTTGTTAGATGTGTAGGCTCAAAAGCTTATCACAGGTACTCAAGGAATGTAAAGCTGCCAATGGTTGGACCATGGCAGACATAAAGTGGATCAGCCTTGCATACTGCATGCACAAGATTCTCCGAGAAGAGTGGCACAAACCTTCCAGGAAACGCAGAAGAAGGCTGAACCCGAATATGAAGGATAGGGTGAAAAAGAAAGTGATAAAGTGGCTAGACACGGGGTAGATCCTAGGTAAGTTTTCTCACCCTTCCGTGCTATACATGTATTATTATGCCATGAGGACATGGCATGATTTTAAGTGTGGGGTGGGAGACTTATCTTGTATTGTATATTGTATATAGTAGATGTAGCTGTAAATTATATTAGCTGGCTTGGCCCGATGATGGACACTTGGCGACGGGTTTCTTAAGGGTCTAAGTCGGAATAAAAACACAAAAATAAAATTAGAAAATTTGAAAAAAATACAAAAATATGAGTATAGGACTCTTCCTTATGACAGACTATTTAGGACAAGTACTCTTGAGGGAAGTAGTCCACGTAGGAATTTTCTTTCTTTTATTTTCTTTTTCTAGGTAGTGTATCTTCTCCCCCTTGGTTTTTCTTTTGACCACGGTTCTTTTCCAAGGGTTTTTATTTGAACCGGGTTAGGTAGATTTTTCTTTTCTTAGGATTAGAGGTAAAAGGGCAACATGTAACCCCGAATATGCTCATTAGCAAAAGCGTAAATTGAACTTGAGAATGTATCCTCTAAGCTTGACTGTAGAATCTCAATATGCCTTAAATTAAACAATAATACTGATAGGACTTTGTAGATAAACTGGATTCCAAATGAGTTGCATGCCATGTGTGTGTGAGGTTTTTACTTACATTGTATGTTGTACATGATGCCTAGAACTTGCCCTGTGTGTTTGCAAAGCGAAATAGAAGTTGTTTAGTCGTAGAAAGGATAGAGGCATTTCTTTGTGTAACCCCATATACCAATAGACATGAATTCACCCGTACATTATATCTTAGTTAACACCTTTGAGCCTAAAGTCTACTCTTTGATAACCTTTGAATGTTCATCAAATTATTATATTGTTCTACTTTACCTCCTAGAAGCACTTGTATTGTAATGAATATGCAAAAGTCTAAGTGTGGGGTGAAGGGAAATTGAAAAAGGAAAAATCAAGAATGAATGGTAGAAAATAGTAAACTAGCCAAAATAATGTAAATGTGTTGCAAAGCAATGAGAAAAAAAGAAAGAGTAAAAGAGCTATATCAATGTATATATGAAAATTAGAAAGGCCAGTTACACCAACAAAAGAAAAGTGGGGATTAAAAGTAAATAACAGTGAAGGAATATTTAGGGAGACATAAGGAAGAAAACTAAAAGGGAAGTTGTAAAAAGGAAAAGAAAAGTGCTTGGGGAGGTTAGTCACTATAACCAAAAGTATCCTACCCGTCCTGTAGCCAATATTACAACCCTTAAAGACCTTTTGATCTATTATTGAATAACTCGATTAGTGGAGTATTACACTAGGGGCAAGCCTATGGTGTGTCTGTATGCATATGAATGTTCTTTGTTGAGAGTGAGTGAATTTTTACGATATTTATAAGTTCCATGTTCTGAATTGTTTATGTGTGGGAACTTCTCTCAATGAACTATGTGAGGGTGTGTAACTCAAGAGGAAGAAGGTAAATTTGCAAGTTTTTGGTAATAATTAGAGTAAGCAATAATGTGCTAGCATGAGAGTTTACGGTTAGGTAAGGATTGTGCATATCTTAGGTTAATCATGAAAAAGAGCTTTTGTGATATAATTTGGGGGAGACATAAATAAAATTGTCCTAAAGTGTGATTAAGGTTGCTCGAGGACGAGCAAAGGTTTAAGTGTGGGGTATTGATAATAGGTGAATTTGACTATATTTATGCCCTAAATAATCACGCTTTATTGTTGTTTTGATATTTGTTTATGATAACAAAATGCTTTTATTAGTGTTCTTAGTGTGTTATAGGTACACATGAGCTAATGAAGACTAAAAAAGCAAGTTTTGGAGTCAAAAGATGGTGAAAAAGGCCAAAAGAAGAGCTAAAGTGTAGAGGCCTGGAAGCAGCAGTGAAGAATCAGAAGTCCTGTTCATCCGCGGTTCACTCGCGGCCGCGGATGAACCGCGAAAAATGAAGGCCTCTGAAGTTTGACTGTTCACGGTCCGCTCGCGTCCGCGAACGAACCGCGGAAGGCCCAGTGGCAGTAATCCCAGTTGGACTCAAACTTAGTTTTTAAGCCCTAAAACCTCTATATAAACTCCTAGTTTGCCCCATAGAGGCATGTAATCTATTATTCAATATTTTTGCAAGGTTTTTAGTAGGAGAGATTCCTCTTAAACTCTTTCTTTTATTTTATATCATTTATTTATTTATGATTTCAATTATTATTCTTGTTTCTTCAAGCATGAGTAGCTAAATTCTTTTCTTAGGTTTTGATGGAACCTATTGAGTGATGAACTTATCGTTTATGTGATTACAAACTGTGACTTAGATTTCTGTTTGTTCAACTTCATTCTTATTGTAGTTAATTGGTAGGATCCCCAATTAGTTGTGCCTATTTAGTGTGCATAACTTGGAAAAGAGAACATATTTAGATTTATTGTTGAACAACACCACACCTAGATTATTAGAGGAATCTATAACTTTAGGCGTAAAGACGGGGTTAGGAATAACGAAGTCTTGGGTGCAATCTTAAGTGAACTATTCAAATTAAAGCTAGCTAGGGTAGCTCGGGAGAGTGCACTAGTAAATTATTGTAATTGCTCGGGAAAGGGTTACGATACACATAGCGTTCATGATTGAGAGAATATATTAACAATTTGTATGAGCATAACGATAAGGGATTCCATCAATAGGGGAAATCAATACCCTAGTCCTTCTCATAATATTCTTTTTACTCTATATTAAATTCTTTCTTTTAAGCATTCTTAATTATTGCAAAGTAGATTTTAGAAAATCACACAAAGATATATTCAAAGTTTGGGAACTTGATTCGGAAGTACTCTTGGGTTGTGAAAGTTGTGATTGATAGGTTAATTCTCTGTGGGATCGATCTTGGACTTATTAGACCAAGTTATATTGACTACGACCGTTGCTTGGATGTGAATCAGCTAGGTCCAAAAATTAGGCCTCAAAACGGGTAGTTTGAACCTAAATATTATTCTTTGCCCAGAACCGAAAATAAGAACATGATATTATTTAATTAATCCTACGTAAGCAAAATAACTATTAAAATGAGACTAACAATTAAAACAAAAGCTATTTTTTTTGTGATTTCCATTTTATATAAAGATAAAAATATAAAGTACTATTTTTTTTATTTTTAAAACATTAAAATGGCTACAAAACAATAATAAAACTATTTTTTTTGTAATTTTCAAAATTATATAAAGATAAAAATATAAAGTATTATTTTTCTATTTTTCAAGTTCAAATTGACTACAAAACATTAATAAAACTATTTTTTGTAATTTTCATTTTTATATAAAGATACAAATATAAAGTACTATTTTTGTATTTTTTTAAAGATTATATTAAAATAAAAATAGGTTCAAAGGAACATATCTCTCTAAAAATATCTAATACATGATTAAACTAGAGTAATATGCGCCCGTTTTTGTGTTTTTCATTTTTACGATGAAAATAAAGTAAAAGAGTCAAAGTTTAGCTGAAATAGCTATACTAGACCTAAATTAAATATTTACGCTAAAAATGTGAAAATACTTGGGGAGGGTCAAAAATCACACGTCTACAACCCCATGTACAATGTATATAGTTTCAAAGATTTAAAATATTTTTGCATATTTGGAGCTATGGTGCTCAGATTGAGATGATTTTTTAGGCGATTTTCACAATATGGATTAGAGTAAGTGTTCTCTACTCATTTTGGTTACATTTCATGAATATATCTTCATTTTTAGCAGTTGTTGATGATTTCAAAAGAGAAATTGGGGGATTTTGACTAAAGTTTCATAGAGCAAATTCTTGGGTTATGAACATCGATTCGAAGTTGGATTTGAGTGAAACTAGTATGGTTGGATTTGTAACTGAATGGGTTATCAAATTTTATGAGTTTTTTGTGTTTCGAGATGCGGGCCTGGTTGGACTTTTGAGATGATTTTGGGTTTTGATTAAAGATTCGACCTTTATCGATCGAGTTTGTTTCCTTTGGTATTATTTCATGTATTTAAGTTGCTTTTTAGTAGTTTCGAGCCATCCGAAGGTCGGTACGTGTGGGATTGCATTTTTGGAGCATCGCTTTGCATGCTCGGCTTGGATTTGGCTTGTTCAAGGTAAGTAACACTTCTAAACTTGGTGTTGAGGGTGTGGAACCTTGAATTTACGTGTTATGTGTTTGATGTTGGGGTGACGCATATGCTATGTGATGGGCGTGTGGGCGTGCATCGTGTGAATTATGACTCCGTTATTTATGTGGTACCGTGTAGTTTCCTAATTTTATATGTAACTATGAAATCTTCATTTACTAGAACTATTGAGATGTGATCCATGTTAGAAACCATGTCTGAACTATATGTTTATCTTGTTGGAACCCACTGAGGTCATTTCTGTTGTTGAGCTATCTGCTTACATTGCATTACATACTCAGTCATACACATTTATATGCATGTCATATTTCAGTCTCTGTTACCATTTATTGATACATCACATCATTATTTTGGGCTAATTTTTCATCATACTGAGTGCCCGAGGGTCTAGAGAGTTTGATGAGCGAATGAGGCCGAGGGCCTAATGGTGAGGATGTTTATGGGATCGGGCTGCACGCTGCAACATATTTTATTGATTTATGCCATGATTAGCTTGTAATAGCGCTTTAGGCTGAAGGAGCCCATTCGGAGTCTGCACATACCCCCGGTGAGCGTAGGTACCTACTGTGTGCAAGTGCCGAATGATTGGGAAGATTAAGTGGCTGTAAGAATCAAGCGACTGTGAGGACTGAGTGGATGTGAGGACTGTGTGACTGGGAGGATTGGGTGAATTGATACTCTTAAAGTATTCATATGGTTTTTTTATCGTTCAATGGTTTTACAATTGGCATGCATACACTGACATGTAGGCATAGAGATGTATTTTCCTCGTGCCATTTTAAATGAAAGATTTACTCGTTGAAAGCTTTTTCTGGGAAAAATTACAGTCTTCAAACTTACTCACATTTTGACAATTTTGGTAAAAGACCTAGGTTCTCACTAATATACTTGAATAGCAGAACTATTTTTGGAATTATAAATAAGTTGGGCATTTTAGCTTGGAGTTACTTCTTTTGTTACTTGCTTTACGTTGTTATGAACTGTTATTGGCTATTGGTATTGGACTTTGTTCCAACTAGTCACTACTTTCAATCTGAGGTTAGTTTTTTTTACTTATTGAGTACATGGAGTCGGTTGTACGCATTCTACACTTCTGTACCTTGCCTGCAAATGTTGGCTGCTGATGTTTCTGTGATCGCGGGATCTGGAATTGAAGACATACATGCGTTTCGGTAGTAGCTGCTTCTTGTTCATGGTAGCCTTAGATTCATAAAACTCTGTTTATGTATTCAAACAGATGATGTATTTATTTCATACTATCTTTGTAAATTCTATTCGTAGAAACTCATAAATTGTACAACAAGTCCTTGGAAAATATATAAAGTGCAGATATTTTCTTTTACTTAATTGTCTTATTAATTATCATTGGAATTGGATAGTTGTTAGCTGGCTTACCTAGTGAGTGGGGTTAGGGGCCATCGTGACTAATTGGCTTTTGGGTCGTGACACTTGTTGCTTTATTTACCCATTTACTTCTTATTTCCAATTGTGTTTCTATTATTCTATTATTCAACGTTTATATTAACAATCTTTACGATGTAGCCTTACATAGGTGTTCTTCCCATTGCTAGCTGCATGTTAATACCTTGCACATGTTTTATGTCTGTAAGTGACTTGACTTACCTTGTCACTACTCCATCAAGGTTAGTTTTGATACTTACTGGATACTGCTATGGAATCCTACTACGTTTCTACATGTTCTTGTGCAATTTCATGTATTTCTAATCATATTGGATTTGAGAGTTGTGTCCGTGCGTCTGGAAACTTCAAGGTATACTTGATTGATGTTTGTAGGCCTCGAAGTCTGCTTCAGATATTATCTTTACTACTCCTATTATTTATATTCATTTTAAAATAGTATTGTACATAGAGACTCTAGCTTATTTCAATATTGCTTTATGAATATGTACTATTGGTTTGTAAAATGTATAACTATTGGTCATTTTCAGTTATATATGTCACTTACTGGTTGGCGTTTAATGATTAAATAGTTTAAATCTGTTATATATTAACTCAACATATGTTAATCTTACTTCATCTTAGGGACTATGTACCATCAATGACATCGTAAGGTGGAAATTTGGGATCGTGATAATGGCAGCAAAAAAAAGTTTGGCAAGTGTTTAATAAGTTGCAGGTCATTTTGAAGATTTAAATATATTTATGACTGAAAAGAAGCTTTTTTCTTTCAAAAATAACCTCATATTTATATTTGGAAAACAAGTAAAC
Source organism: Nicotiana noctiflora (assembly GCA_032618575.1). NCBI lineage: Eukaryota > Viridiplantae > Streptophyta > Magnoliopsida > Solanales > Solanaceae > Nicotiana > Nicotiana noctiflora. The sequence goes on from JASVEL010005589.1 coordinate 13,990, forward strand.
ATGTTTTCGGGCTCAACTTGACTTGACTCTGACTGTATTTAACTGCTCTCAATTATAGTCAAAAGCTCGGCTTGATTTCTGTCACGACCCAAACTGGAGGGCCATGACTAGCACCCGACCAAACTTTCCGAGCTCCGACCTACATTTTATCTAACCTTCTTTATTATCTTTTAGGGCTGACGGGATCAATATAAATGGTAGAAATGGATCATGGACAACCAACAATAAAATATGATGGCATGAACCTACATAACATGGGATGACCAGACAATCAAGAAACTATATACATATGGTACAAGATACCACGCTACCATGAAAGACTACAACAAAACTAGCCGATAAGGCATACCAAACTATACATGAGTCGACATTTGTCGATGAGCCTCTAAAGGAACATAAGTGCTGCAACATAGTCGGAACAGGGCCTCGACATATCCATAACGTCTATAACAAAAATGTATACCAAGACCACGGCAAGTCCTGTGATGACCCGGCCCATCGTCATATGAGTTATCACCCTGTTATCCTCGTTATATGCTTGTTAATGTTTCAATATGCATGTTTGGTGAGTTGAGTCAATTCGGATTTGAGTTTGGTTGGAAATGAGGCAAATAGTCTCTTAGAAGAAGGAATAGTTGGGAAAAGTCAACTGGATGTTGACTTGTGAGTTAGAGAGCTCTGAATCGAATTCTGATGATTCGGTCAGCTCCGGTAGGTCATTTATGTGCTAGGAAAGCGATCGGAAGTGAATTTGGAGGTCCGATGTAGTTTTAGGCTTGAATTGGCTAAGGTTGAATTTTGGCGAAATCCGAACGGTAGGTGAGATTTTGATTCGGGAGTCGGAATGGAATTCCGACAGTTGCAGTAGCTCCATTAGGAGATTTTGGATATGCCTACAAATTTTTAGGTCATTCGGAAGTCGTTTGGTCGGGTTTTTGATCGAATGTTGGTTTCGGAAGTTTAGATGAAACTTAGGCTTGAATTCGCTTGGATTCGATGATTTCCATGTTTAAGGGCGTGTTTTTAGGATTGGAACAATTTTGTATCGTGTTTTGGAGTATGTTGGTGGTTTTCGTTGGGGTCCCGGGTGCCTCGAAATGATTTCGAGGGTCCAAACGGACCATTTTGAGCCAAATGAACTGCTAAAGTGTTGCAATTAAATTGCAGGTAATTTGTTCTCTGCGATCGCGTATATGGCCATGCGATTGCGTAGTGTATCGAAGAGATAGCTGGGAGGTTTATTCTTCGCGATCGCGATACGAGGGATGCGATCGAGTAAGGTGAGGGATTTGTTCATCGCGATCGCGAGGCTCTTCATGCGATCGCGTAAGGTATGATTCGAAAGAAGTGCGATCGCGGAGAGAACGTTGCGATTGCGTAGAGTGGCCAGGTTTAGCACTGCGATCGCGTCTGGGTCCACGCGATCGCGTATAAGGAAAATTAGTCACCCAAAAATATGTGCATTGCGATCGCATGCCAAGGGCTGCGATCGCGTAGAGTAACGGGGCTGGCAGTAAGTTTAAGTTTCATCTGCGACTCATTCACAAAAAACCTCCATTGTTGAGTTCTTAAGGAGCAAAGTGTTGAGAATTGAAGGGGATTTCACCGGGTTATCATCGGAGGTAAGTTTTATCGTCCAAATACGTGTTTTTATCTTAGAATCCTCCTCTATTTTACTGAAATTGGAAGAATTAATGGGGGAATTTTGCCCTAAGCCTAGGTTACGGTAAAATGTTGATTTGAATGGGAAAACGGAATCCGAATTTGGCAAACTTTATATGTATGGGCTCGTGTTGAGATAAGGTTTCCGAAAATGTAACTTTTGTAATTTTTCGAGAAGCGTACCAAAAGTGAGATTTTGACAACTTCGTGGGTTTTGGTGTAAATCGAGTTATTTCGATTGGGTTATGTCTAATTAGCCTATATTGATGTATTGTCATTGATTTTGAGCAGATTTGGCATTCGAGGAGATTGACTTGCGAGGCAAGCGCAAAACGGGCTAGGACTTCTACCGGTTCGAGGTGAGTGGTAGTAGTAAATAATGTACTGAGGGTTTGAAACCCTGTATATGCACTTTACAGTGCTATGTTGAGATGAAGCACGCGTCATGTGACGGGCGTGGTGGCATTGTGATTGGGGGATTGGACTTGGTCCTTCCCGACTGATAGTTTATTGTGTATTATGATTGAGAATGAGCTTATAACTGTGTAGTTAAGCTGGTAGCCATGTTTGGGGTCTTGTGCCGATCTGTAGAGTATTAGGGAAACCTGTAGAGCTAGGTGGCCCTTATATCATGCGAGAAACATACACTCAGGCATAATTTTAGCTGTATAGCATATCATGAGCCAGTGCTAGATGTGCACTGTGAGAGAGACTACCTAGGGTGGGATTCCCTGTGCTAGCTGAGTGGGCCTGAGAGCCCAAGTCTATACCGACTGAGATAGGGTCGAGGACCCACTATGAGATATTAAATATATATATATTCGGAGTCTGCACACACCCCCAATGAGCGCAGTTATATATTATTGGATCGGGCTGTGCGCCGCAGCAGTATATTTATATATATTAGATCGGACTGCACGCCGTGGTGATATATATGTGGATCGGACTGCACGCCGCGGTGATATATATGTGGATCGGACTGCACGACGTACATGTAATATACATGTGGGACGGAGTGCACGCCGCAGTATTATTGCGCTTGGGCTGTAGGAGCCCCTTCGGTGTATGAGTCTGCACACATTCTCAGTGAGCACTGGTGTATATTATGGGATCGGGCTGCACGCCGCAGCAGTATAGAGATATATACATATATATATTGGATCGGATATATATATATATTGGATCGAACTGCACACTGTAGTAATATATGTGTGGATCGGCCTGCACGCCGCAGTATCATAGCGCTTGGGCCGAGGGAGCGCTCTGAAGTCTGTATACACCCCCAGTGAGTGTCGTCGACGTTTAATGGATGGGGATGCAAGTCGCAGCGTTACATATATTGGAGCGGGTTGCACGCCGCAACGTTATATGTATTGGAGCGGGCCGCATGCCGTAGCATTATACATATATTTATATATATATATATATATATACCTATATATATATTGGAGCGGGCTACGCGCCGCCGCATTATAGACATATGTATACATATATATATATATATATATATATATATATATATATATATATATATATATATATATATATATATATATATATATATATATATATATATATATATATATATATATACATATGTACGCCGTAGGCAGTATAAGTGAGGACTAGGTCAGTATCGGATCATGGTGAGATAGATGTGGACTAGATTTGGGGGTATTCACTGTAGAGATGACTTATCGGTGAGGTTACCCTTAGAACTGTTTAGTGATAGTATATATATATATATATATATATATATATATATATATATATATATATATATATATACGCCGTAGGCAGTATAAGTGAGGACTAGGTCAGTATCGGATCATGGTGAGATAGATGTGGACTAGATTTGGGGGTATTCACTGTAGAGATGACTTATCGGTGAGGTTACCCTTAGAACTGTTTAGTGATAGTATATATATATATATATAAAGGTTTGTTAGATGTGATGCCTTCAAGATTTTCCTGTGGCTATGAGTCTATATTCTTAAGTTGCTTTCTTGGAGGTTATATTTAGCCTTTAAGTTAAAGAAGCCAATAGTAAGTAATAAACAAATAATATCTATATATATAGAGAGAGAGAGAGTGAGATCACGCTATATGGGTTCGTATTTGGGATTTTGCCACATTCCATACTGGGTTCGAAATATGTTATTATATATATATATATATATATATATATATATATATATATATATATATATATATATATATATATATATATTGGATCGAACTGCACGCCGCAGTAATATATCTGTGGATCGGGCTGCACACTGCAGTATCATAGCGCTTGGGCCGAGGAAGCGCTCCGAAGTCTGTATACACCCCCAGTGAGTGTCGTCGTCGTTTAATGGAGTGGGCTGCAAGTCGCAGCACTACATATATTGGAGCGGGCTGCACGCCGCAACGTTATATGTATTGGAGCGGGCCGCACGCCGTAGCATTATACATATATTTATATATATATATATACCTGTATATATTACTAGCCTCCATGTTGTATTACATATATATGTATACATATATATATATATATATATATATATATATATATATATATATATATATATATATATATATATATATATATATACATTAATTTATAACATAATAGTATGAGTGAGGACTAGGTCTGTGTGGGACCATGGTGAGATAGATGTGGAGTGGATTTGGGGGTATTCACTGTAGAGATGACTTATCGGTGAGGTTACCCTTAGAACTGTTTAGTGATTGTACAGGTGTTCTTATTTTTAGTTGTTTTTTATTATTATTACTCACTGAGTTGAAATATACTCACCCCACTCCCTTGCACCTTTTGTGCAGATTCACAGGTTCCAGAGAGCAGTTGAGCTATCGCAGCTGCCTTATCACTACTATCCCTAGGAGACTTCGAGGTAGTTGCCGACGTCCGCAGGACCTGATCTCTCCCTTTTATCGTTTTTTTACTTTCATTCTTCCTAGACTTGTATTGTGTAGGATATTTTCGTTGTAGAGGCTCAGACCTGTGACACCACGATTTGGTTGGGACTGTTTTTTGTATGCTTCTACTTCCACTCTTATCATTTTTGATATGAAAGCATGCTATTAAGTTAAATCGATCTGTATTAATTAATAATTGGCTGGTTTAAATGGATAACATGGTCGGGCTTGCCTAGCAATGTATTGGGCGCCATCACGATCGGGGATTGGGTCGTAACAAGTCCGGAGAAGGGATTTCGCCAATCACTGTTGTACTGGACAGCCTACTGTGGTGAGGGAGCTGGACCTACCTGTCTATCAGAACCTGCAGCATGGCATGCAGCATCCACAAATAAAAGGACATCAGTACGAATAAAGTACTGAGTATGTAAGGCAGGGAACCATAAATACGAACAATAATGTAAGCAGGGATAGAGAATATACAACCTATAACATCTGAGTACCTCTGAGGACTACTGACAAGAAATGCATAATACATATGTATAATACATAAACTTTTAAAACATACGCCTCTGTGGTCATCATCATCATCATATCATACTCGGCCATAATAGGCTCGGTAAAAACGTACCCGGCCATGTGAAGCTCGATAAAACCCAACTGATCTATGGTTTCATAATAGGTGTCGTAGCCGGCCGACTATAGCACGTCTCGGTAGAGTAAAATAAATACATATATATAATGCATGCTCGACTCATGGAAACACGTTCTAGACCTTTCGGAGTGACATAAGGTCAGTATCCTCTGTACATCTTATTAGGACTAACTCTTCACTATGAACGTTATAGTAATTAGGAAGTACCAACAAGATTGATAACATAAGAATAAGAGAACCAACATCAACATCAATGTTTCCATAGGAGAGGAAACAATGTAAGTACTGCTAGCTTCTAATAGTAGAGTATCATTGGATGCTCGTTCATTACATTATGTACAATTGGAGTCATGCAAAAGAAGGAAAAGGATAGCCTCACATACCTTGTAAATACTGTCCCAATCTCAAGCTATGCAATTTTGACGATTCCTTAGTCTACAATAAGAGAAACGATACTATAGCTATCATTCAAGCGTCATAACTATTATGTATCGACCACAACCTATTTTACAACGAAACGAACAGCACCTCCCCTATATATATGACTTCACGCCATTCAAAATAATCACAAAACAGCCTAAAAAACATCAATAATAAACATATTGAGCCTCCCAAAATAGTGCACGCACAACCTAATCACTTCATATATACGACGACCACCATAGTCGTATCAAACGACCCAAAAATATTACGAAGAACTAACAGACCACAACCCTACATAAATATGGTGTTTCTCCACACCCTTCCTCCTCCAAAACTCCACAAAATAGTAGTAAAACACGCAGCCCAACAGCAACACAAAACAATCCACAAAACAGTCCGCTACAAGTGAATAACTTGAACTCACAGCTTCTGATCACCGTCCCGTGAGTTCTTACATGTATAGAAAGAATTACCATGAATTCATAGAAGAATAAATGTATTAAATATAGCAGTAAAATCACCTTACTTGTTGGATAACTCAGCCTTTATCTTGGTTCTTCAAACTGTAGTGTTTACCCCCAATTTGAACTTGAAAGAGAGGGAAAATCAATTAGGGTTTGTGGATAATTTTTGGGAAGAAGTTTGCAGGGGTTAAGTCTGTCTATTTGTGAAATATAATGATGGATATATTGCAGAAGATAAGCCTTTTAATGGGCTATTTTCTGACCCTAAATTGCCTCTTTTGGGACGTCATTTAAGTAGGTAGCCCACCTACTTGTCACCTAGCAGCTTGTCCAGTCTCACAAAAACTTGTATATCTCTCTATTCCAATGTTGTATTGATAAACCATTTAATGCGTTGGAAACTAGACTCATAGATCTTCAATTTTTTAGGTAGATCACCCCGTAATTCCAAGTATATTGGGAGAAAAATAATAATATTTGACCTAAAGTTTAAGTAAAACTATGAACCTAAGTTGCAACAACTTTTGTCGACTTTTGTTTCATAACTCGTTTGACTTCAAGACTTATGATATGGATATTATATGATTCAAATACCTTAAAATACGGATATTATATTATTCAAATACCTTAAAACATGATCTCTTGAGTATATTAATCACCTATAGGTTTACCCAAAAATACGAGTTACAACATCCTTGATTCGTTTAACTTCTAATACTTGTTAATCACCCTTATGGACCCTTGTATCACTTAAGATCAATAGGATTAACTTCTTATCACCTCAAGGATAATCCCTTCTTGGATTTGTGTTAACTAACGTATGGCATGAACTAACACGTGCGGATATGGGTTGTAACACCCTCACCCCTTAGGAACATTGGTCCTCGAATGTAAGGGTTTATGGGGAGTCCAAATCATCATGGATACCAACGGAAATTTCCGTTCAATTTTCCCTTATAAAATGGTTACTAGCAAAACTTGCAAGCAGTCAAGCCCAACATATGTCCTCACTGTGAGCACGTAATTTTTTCCCCAAGCAATTAATTCCAAAATAAAAAATACAAAAATGATTTTTGATTTCAATTATTTTAATTAGTGTATAAAAATACCAGTGTTTGTTTTAATTGAAAGAAACTTGAAATAAAGTAAAAAAGGAAATTAATTGGAAAAATATCACAAAAAAATATAAGGTACTTATTAGGAAATTGGAAAATTAAAGAAAAAATACAAAAATATTTGAAAAATCAAAGAAAATACATTAATATAAATACACAAGGAAAATAAGTCTAAAATAAAGGGAAAATACAGAAAATTAAATAAATATAATTCAGAAATAACAAAAATACGATTTGAAATACCAAAATTTGGCCAATTACACGAAATATTCAAGCCCAAAAAATACAATACAGACCAGGCCCAAGCTAATTGAATTGGCTAGTCTCACAAGATACCAAACAACACCGTATAAACACACCAAATCTGGGTCATTGATGATTTGAATCGAATGGACCAGATAAGGCGGTGGCTTTGTACATAAAACGACATCGTTGAGGAATTAAATCTCAACCATCCATCTCATTAAATCAAACGGATGAGACCAGTGTCTCAATTAAGCCAAACGACGTAGTCTAGCAATTAAATCTCAGTCGTATATCTGATTAATCCAACGGATGGGAATAAGGATCCATTAAACCATACGTTGTTCTTTTGAAGGCCAAATGATCTTCCCCCCCCCCCTTTATTCAGATCAATACACACACACACCTCTCATAACACAAACCCTAGCCGCCCTTCTACCCTTCTTCTCCCTCCCCTTCTCTCACAAGACCACCGGAACCCTACCGGTGGTCACCCTTCTGTCACCCTGTCCAACTCAGGCCACTCCCCTGAATCCCTTCTTTCTTCTTCTCACACCTTATCTCCATTAACCCCACCCCAAAAACCCACCAATATTCCATGTCTTGAAATTCCGGTCGCCGGAACCCTAGCCAGCGACCACCAACCTATGAACCAACCATCCACCTTAACACCCCAGAACTACCTTGAGACGATCTTTCACCACATCCTAGTCCCACACCTCGAATATACCCCAAACTCCTTGAATATTAGAAAATGTGTCGCCGGAACCCTACTCCGGCGAACACCCAAAAACAAATCCATTCAAAAACCTCACCTTGGGTCTTCCGATACCCCTCTCACACACCAAAGCAGATTTCCAAGAGTCTAAAGTAAAATATCCATCATTTTAAGAGACCCCAAGTCTCTGAAACACTGGAAAATCAAGAAAGATGAAAGAAAATGAAAGAAGGAAGAAAAGAAATAAAGAAAAGGAAAAAGAAAGGAAAAGAAGAAAACCTAAAGCTAAGTACCCTGAAACCTGCCATTGTTCAATATTTTGTTTTCTTATCTGTTAAATCTGGATCTGTTGCATGTTTAAAAATCCTTGTAAATGTTAAAATTGATTGAATGCCTTAAATCCACCTCTATGCTATACTTTGCTCTTCTGTGTTACTACTTGTTAAAAGACGTGAGCTTATTACATATGTATGCCTGAAATCAACTAAGTATTCTTAGTTCTGACTATAACTATCTGTAAATCATATGCTATTAGTTATTTTATGTTATTGTTCAATAGATCCTGTCTCGACTAGGGTTTGATTAGTTGGAATTCAACCTTTATCAATTTGTCTCTCTGAGTTCTAATTAATTTTAAAGTTAGTCGTAATTAGGGCTATTTGTGCAAGACTATATAAAACTGGCTACATTTGCAATATGATATACATGTTTGTTTCTTCTGAACTTCTGAGCGCTTATGCACAATTAGTTTATATGTGTAAATGCCTATTGTGGTTATATTTACAACACACTATGATTCTTTGATTTTGTAAAGTCTATTAGTGGCTATCTTTGTAAGAGTGGTTAATTTTGAAAAGGTTAATTAGTCTGAAACTGGTTAAAATTTAAAACGAGTCTCAGGGGTTATATTTTTAATACGTTCAATTACCCAAGTTTTGGCAGACCTAATAGAAGGTCGGGTAAATAGCATTGAGTGTAAAGGGTAAAAGGGGAAAGGGAATTGGTATTTCTGTAGATTACGTAGAGGTAATGGGGGTATAAATGACTTTAGTGCCTGGTTTTGCTGAAAATACACAAACAATAAGGGGTTGATTAGGCATGGTTAAAAGGCAAATGTGTAATAAACCTTAGCAAATGAGGGCAACTAGGTAAAATCCGCCCAATAGAACAATAAGGAATAGCCTAGAACTTTCTAACAAGGGTTCAAGTGTATTTCCGTTAGAATTTTGCTATACTTAATTGATTTAATTGAAAAAGAGATGGGGTGGGAAATAGAAATAACTAATTCAAAATTCCCTCCCAAATTCATTCTATAAATAGGTTGTTTCAAGCCTGAAAAAGGGGTTCCCATTTTTTGGAGAGTTCTAAATTCTTAGAGTTGAGGTTTTGATTTTTACAGTTCAAACTTTTGGGTTCGAACCTTTAGAGAATTAGGGGTTCAATTTTCTGGTACACAATCTTAGAGTCGAAAAAATCACTCAAAAGGGTTCGAAACTTCAGAACTCTACTGGTCTTCTACATAGCATACAATTCGAGTACTATTTCTAAAATCTTTGCTGGTTGTTCCTCTAACGTGTTTACTTCAACTTAGCTTGGATTTCTATCTGCTCGAGTTATTTGCTGGTTGCCTGTTGAGTTGTGAGATTTGCTGTGTTAGTTGCTCATGTTCGTTGTTGCTTATCGCCATTGCTGTTGTTGATTTTTCCTTCTTCTCCAAAACCTAAAACTCATCGATTTGCTTTGGAATCAGGTACACTACTATGTCATGGAGTTGTAATTGAGCTGCTGATTGAAGAAATAAAAATGTTAATCATGTTCTAGTTATTCATTGTATATCTGTTCTATTCGTTATGTAATTTTGATTGTCTAGATCTCTGTAATTCATTTAGGATCTGGTTGTAAAAGTAATTAACTAGATAAGTATACTTTGAATTTAGTAGTAGTGGTAGTAATAAAAACGGTAGGTTAAATAAGCTAGGAAAAAATGATTACTTAAATCTAAGATTAAAACTGGTTAAAACTTAGTTAAATCGCCTGGATTTATAACTATTATGAATTATATGTGAAGTATTAATACCTGGACGCTCTGCTAATCCAGTTTTGAATCTGATTCACTTAATTGGAAAAGTATAAGTAGTTTTGAATTTCAAATTGTATTACTGTCTATCCTTACTTAAAATGATTTAGCTACAAATTTGCTTTTAGACTCTGCGATTTGATAACAGTAGTTCAAGCATGCTTAGTTAAAATTAGAATACTATATTCTTCAGTTAAAAATAAAGTGATAAAAAAAATAATCCTGCAACCGGTGTCATAATAACGATTTGAATATCAGATTCTACTAGTTGAATATTAGCATTGATATAAACTACTGTGTTAGAATTCTTAATTAATTGTTAAATATTGAAATCAGTGCTGACTAAATGCAAATTGACGTTTGTAAAAAGCTGTTAACTGTTACATTCATAAGTGCTGCTAAAATGATAATTAGTTCCCTTCTTGCTTTAAATGTGAACGATTTGGGCCTTAAAGGGAAATTAGGCCTTGATCGAATTTAAATGGCATTCATGCCTTCGAAAAAGAACAGAAATATATGCTGGGCTCCAAAGGCCCAGTTGTATTTGACTATGAAATGTTAAGCAGTCTAAAGTCCAGGCCTAATAATGAATAATGGCCTGGACTCCAATATTAATAGTCTGAAGTTAATACAAAAACAGTCATATATTATGAAGGGAAAACAAAAATAGAAAATATAGTGCACAAATAGGATTGACCTTTAAAAATAAGGGATGAGCCTCGTTACAAAAATTGAAAACACACAGGGCCCCCAAATAAGTTTCAACATAAAAACTCTAGATTCGGAAGGACCGTTTAGCGAATTTCACGGTCTTTCCCAAAGTTAATAAAGACATAGATACTTTAGGCGCGATTAATAATATTACATTCCTAACACGGGTGCACATTTATGTGACCCAAATCCAAATCTCGGCGAAGTTGAAATGCACTAAAGTCACAGGCGTACTGGTACGGTGTGACTCGAAATGCGTTTTTGCGACGTCGCAATTCTTAAAAAAATGACAAAGCGGGACATTAATAATGCATAAAATTGAAGCATATAAACAAATCAGATAAAAACAAATACAACAGTTGAGTGATGTGATGACCCGGCCTGTCATCATGTGAGTTATCACCCCGTTATCCCCGTTATATGCTTGTTAATGTTGTAATATGCATGTTGGGTAAGTTTGAGTCAATCCGGGTTGAGTTTGGTTGAAATGGAGACAAATAGTCTCTTAGAAGAAGGAATAGTTGTGAAAAGTCAGCTGGATGTTGACTTGTGAGTTAGAAAGCTCGGAATCAAATTCTGATGATTCGGTCAGCACCGGGAGGTCATTTATGAGCTAGGAGAGCAATCGAAAGTGAATTTGGAGGTCCGGTGTAGTTTTAGGCTTGAATTGGCTAAAGTTGAATTTTGGCGATATCCGATCGATAGGTGAGATTTTGAAGCGGGATTCGGAATGGAATTTCGACTGATGCAATAGCTCCGTTAGGTGATTTTGGATGTGCCTGCAAAATTTCAGGTCATTCGGAGGTCGTTTGGTCGGGTTTTTGATCGAATGTCGGTTGCAGAAGTTTGGATGGAAACTTAGGCTTGAATTTGCTTGGATTCGATGTTTTCCGTGTTAAAATATGTGTTTTTATCATTGGAGCAAGTTCGTATGGTGCTATGGAGTATGTTTGTGGCTTTCGTTGGGGTCCCGGGGGCCCGGGGTGGTTTCGGGAGGTTAAACGGGAGGATTTGAAGTTTGGGAGCTGCTGTCATAAATTGCAGCAGCATTTTCGCTCCTGCGGATTTGGGGACCGCAGGAGCGGCACTAGCATCGCTGGTGCAAAAGGGGGCTTGGCCAGGTGGTTCCGCAGAAGCGGGCACTGCATCGCAGGAGCGGACTCGCTTCTGCGAGTCCTAGGTCGCAGAAGCGGAAGGCGGGCGACTGGGGAGGATCGCAGGTGCGGAGGAAAATTCGCAGGAGCGGTCTCACAGGAGCGAGACCTGGGCCGCCGGTGTGAAGTGGGCCAGTTGGGTATGGAACCGCAGAAGCGGACTCGCAGGAGCGAGTGAGGAATCACAGAAGCGGAAATCGCGCCTGTGACAAAAATAACAGAAGGGTTAAAATTTCATAAGTTGCAAAAACATTAGGCTCGATTTTGAGAGGCGAATTGGGCGATTTGGGCGAGAAATTGCTGGGAGATCATCGGGTTATCATCGGAGGTGAGTTTTATGGTTCATTTATGCGTTTTTATCTTGAAATCCTCCTCTATTTCACTGAAATTGGATCAAATTGTGAGGAAATTTAGCCTAACCCAGGGCTTTAGTAAATTGTCAATTTTAGTGGGCAAATGGAGTCCGATTTTGGAAAACTTTATATGCATAGACTCGTATTGAGATGAGGGTTCCGAATATGTAACTTTTGTAATTTTTTGAGAAGCGCTCCAAAAGTCGGGTTTTGGCAACTTAGTGGGTTTTGGTGCAATTGGGAGTTACTTCGAATGGGTTGTGTGTCATTTCATATATTCATGTATTCTCTATGATTTTGAGCAGATTTGGTATCCAAGGAGGTTGATTTACGAGGCAAGCACAAGGCGGACTGAGGCTTCTACCGGTTCGTGGTGAGTGGTGATAGTAAATAATGTACCGAGGGTTTGAAACCCCGTACTAGCACTTCACAGTGCTATGTTGAGATGAAGCACACGTCTTGTGACGGGCGTGGTGACATTGTGATTGGGGACTTGGACTTGGTCATTCCCGGCTTATAGTAGACTGTATTTTATGACTGTTAATGAGATTATAACTGTGCAATTGGGCTAATAGCCATGTTTGGGGCCTTGTGCCGATCTGTAGATCACTAGGGGGCCTGTAGAACTAGGTGACCCTTATATCGTGTTGGAAACTTATACTCAACCGTAAAGCTAGCTGAATAGCCTATTAAGAGCCAGTACTAGATGTGTACTGTGAGAGATAGATTACTTAGGGTGGAAGTTCCCTGATTTAGCTGAGTGAGCCTGAAAGGCCAATCCTATACTAATTGAGACAGGGTCGAGGATCCGTTAGGAGGTATTATATACATATATATAAATATTGGATCGGGCTGCACGCCGCAGCAGTATATATATTGGATCGGGGTGCACGCCGCAGCAGTATACATAATGGATCGGGCTGCACGCCGCAGCAGTATATACATTGGATCGGGCTGCACGCCGCAACAGTATACATATTGGATCGGGCTGCATGCCGCAGCAGTATACATATTGGATTGGGCTGCAAGCCGCAGCAGTATATATATTGGATCGGGTTGCACGCTGCAGCAGTATATATAGCTGCACGCCGCAGCAGTATATATATATATATATTGGATCAGGCTGCACGCCGCAGCATTATACTTATTCAGATACTTATACCTTATAGACCCATGTATATGTCTCCATATATTGAGATGGTTGTACACCGTTGTGGTAAAAGTGAGGATTTAGGCAGTGTGGGACCTTGATGAGATAAATGAGGACGGGTGATCGGAGGACTTACTATAGTGATGACTTACCTGTGGGGGTTTGCCTTAGAACTGTTTAGTGATAGTACAAGTGTTCTTACTTTCAGTTGTTATTTATTATTATTACTCACCGAGTTGAAATATACTCACCCCACTCCCCCGCACTTTCTTGTGCAGATCCAGATGTTTAGGAGGGCAGTTGAGCTATCGCAGCTGCTACTTTATTGTATTTCTGCGGAGACTACGAGGTAGCTGCCGGTGTCCACAGAACCTGTTTTCTCCTTCTTTACCCTTTGTTGTTTTCATCTTGCTTAGACTTGTTTGTACTAGGATGTTTATTTTGTAGAGGCTCAGTCTCGTGACACCACGATATGGTTGGGACCGCATTTTGTATGTTTTTACTATTACATTGCCATTTTAATATGATCACTTGATGTTTAAGTTTAACTGGATTAATTGGAATTAATAATTGGCTGGTTAAGAGATAATATGGTCGGGCTTGCATAGCATTGTGTTGGGCGCCATCACGACCGGGGTTTGGGTCGTGACAAGTTGGTATCAGAGCCTAGGTTAACAGGTCTCGCGAGTCATGAGTCGGTTGGTAGAGTCTCGTGGATCGGTACGGGGATGCATGTACTTATCCTCGGGAGGCTGCAAACCTTTTTAGGAAAAGTTTCAATTCTTGGAATTCTTGTCGTGCGATTACCTTTGACTTGAACTGAACTTTGACATACTATTATCTCGCAGATGGCGAGAACTCGAGCTTCCGGACGGGGAGGATGACCGCCACTACCACCTGCTAGAGGTCGTGGACACGGCCGTGGTCGTGGCAGAGGTCGTGTAGCTGATGCAGTACCTGCTAACCCACAGCCCCCAGTTGTAGAGGTGCCAGCAGCACCATTTCAGGCCCCAGCTGTGCCCATTGTCATTTTGGGTCTACAGGAGACCCTAGATCAGATACTAGCAGTCTGCACTAGCCTAGCACAGGCGGTTTCAGTTACTACTGTGGCAGCTGCATCAGGGACCGGGGGTGGTCATCAAACCCCCACCGCACGCACTCCAGAGCCAGCAGTGCAGGGCTTGCAGACACTAGAGACTCCTCCAGTTCAGCATGTGGTTCCGGTTCAGACAGCAGATCAGGTTTAGGGGGACAGGGTCCCAACTATGACGGATGATGAGCAACGTCGTCTCGAGAGGTTCACTAGGTTATCTCCTCCAGTGTTCACTGGTGCTCCGGGCGAGGACGCCCAAGGTTTTCTGGATAAGTGCCGTCGGATGCTTCGTACGGCAGGGATCTTGGAGTCCAGTGGGGTATCTTTCACTACCTTTCAGTTTCAGGGGCCAGCTTTCGCTTGGTGGGAGTCTTATGAGCGCCGCAGGCCAGCAGGGGCAGCACCACTATCATGGCCAAAGTTCTCCACCATGTTCTTGGAGAAGTGGGTGCCTCTATCTCAGAGAGAGGAGATGCATATGCAGTTTGAGGGTCTCCGTCAGGGGGACATGATAGTGTCAGAGTATGAGATCAGGTTCACAGAGTTGTCTAGACATGCACTATGGTTAGTTCCTTCCGACAGAGAGAGGATTGGATGCTTTGTGGACGGCCTGATTTATCCCATTCGTATTTTGATGACTCGAGAGAGGGTTTTGAGTCGTACATTTGAGAAGGCTATGGATATTGCTCGTGACATAGAGTCAGATCATCGCAGAGAGCACGACGAGAGGGAGGCCAAGAGGCCTCGAGGTTCAGCTAGTTCCAGTGGCACTCAGAGCAGAGGCCGGAGTCAGCAGAGCCGAGGCCGCTCTTTCAGATCTTCACAGTCGGGTCGCTCAGATCGTTGTAGGTGGTCTTCTAGTCAGGGTTATCAGGGTTTGCACCAGAGCCAGCCATCTCTCAGCGCCATGCCAGCTCAGAGTTCTTCACAGGCCCCATTTGCTCAGGGTTCATCTCGGCCTAGTTCATCAGCTGGCCACTCCAGTGCCAGGGGTCCTTATCAGTCTCAGCCCCCATTACCGGGGAGTTGCTACGAGTGCGGAGAGTTTGGGCACCACCGTAGAAAGTGTCCCCGTCTTGTTTCCAGGACTTATCAGCAGAGGGGGCAGCCCTCGTCATCTGGTCCTTCTACTTCAGCACCCGCCCCACCAGCTAGGGTTGAGGGTCAGTCAGCTAGGGGTCGCCCTCGAGGAGGAGGCCGATCGGGCAGACAGGCTAGATGTTATGCTCTTCAGGGCCGATCTGAGGCTGTTGGTTCTGATGCAGTTATTACATGTATTATTTCAGTCTCCCACAGAGATGCCTCAGTGTTGTTCGATCCTGGTTCTACTTATTCTTATGTGTCTACCTATTTTGCTCCTTATTTGGGCATGACCCGAGGGTGTCTTGAGCTGCCAGTGCATGTATCTACCCCGGTAGGGGATACTATTGTTGTGGACCATGTATACCGGTCCTGTTTGGTCACTATTGGGGGTCTGGAGACCCGAGTAGACCTATTGCTTCTCAGCATGATTGACTTTGATGTTATATTGGGCATGGACAGACTATCTCCATGTCATGCTATTCTGGACTGTCATGCTAAGACAGTCACCTTGGCTATGCCGGGCATTCGGAGGATCGAGTGGCGAGGCATGACTGAGTATGTACCTAGCAGGGTGATATCTTTCCTCAAGGCCCAACGAATGGTTGGGAAGGGATGCCTCTCTTATTTAGCATTTGTGCGGGAGGTCGAGGCCCAGACTCCCAGTATTGATTCTGTTCCCATTGTGCGAGACTTTCCTGATGTGTTTCCCTCAGACCTGTCGGGCATGCCGCCGGACAGGGATATTGATTTTGGGATTGATTTGGTGCTAGGCACTCAGCCTATTTCTATTTCTCCATATTGAATGGCACCAGTTGAGCTGAAGGAATTGAAGGAGCAGCTCGAGGAACTCCTAGATAAGGGGTTCATTCGGCCGAGCGTGTCACCGTGGGGTGCACCGGTCCTGTTTGTTAAGAAGAAGGATGGATCCATGAGGATGTGTATTGACTACAAGCAGCTGAACAAAGTTACAGTGAAGAATAAGTATCATCTGCCTCGTATTGATGATTTATTTGATCAGCTTCAGGGAGCTAGGGTATTCTCGAAGATTGATCTTCGTTTAGGCTACCATCAGCTGAAGATTAGAGAGTCCGACATTATGAAGACCACATTCAGAACCAGATATGGTCACTATGAGTTCCTATTGATGTCTTTTGGGCTGACCAACGCCCCAGCGGCATTTATGCATCTGATGAACAGTGTGTTCAGGCCCTATCTTGATTTATTTGTGATCGTGTTCATTGATGACATTCTAGTCTACTCTCGTAGCCAGGAGGAACATGCTCGGCACTTGAGTATTGTGTTGCAGAGATTGAGAGAGGAGAAGTTGTATGCCAAGTTCTCCAAGTGTGAGTTCTGGCTTGAGTCCGTGGCATTCTTAGGACACGTGGTGTCCCGTGATGGTATTCAGGTAGATCCGAGGAAGGTCGAGGCAGTGCAGAGTTGGCCCAGACCGACCTCAGTTACTGAGATCCGTAGCTTTCTGGGATTGGCGGGGTATTATCGCCGATTCGTTCAGGGGTTCTCTTCTATTGCTTCACCCTTGACTAGATTGACTCAGAAGGGTGTTCCTTTTATATGGTCCGAGGAGAGCGATGAGAGCTTTCAGAAGCTCAAGACAGCACTAACCACAGCACCAGTCTTGATTCTTCCGTCAGCTTCAAATCCTTATACTGTGTATTGTGATGCCTCAGGAGTTGGCATTGGTTGTGTGTTGATGCAGGAGGGTAGGATTATTACTTATGCTTCTCGTCAGTTGAAGCCCCATGAGAAGAACTACCCTATTCATGATTTGGAGTTAGCAGCCATAGTTCACGCTTTGAAGATTTGGAGGCATTACCTGTATGGTGTCTCATGTGAGGTGTACACGGATCATCGCAGTCTTCGGCATTTATTCAGACAGAAGGACCTTAATTTGAGACAGCGGAGGTGACTGGAGTTGCTTAAGGATTATAACATCACTATCTTGTATCATCTGGGGAAGGACAATGTTGTGGCCGATGCTTTGAGTCGGAAGGCGGTTAGTATGGGCAGCCTAGCCTTCATCCCAGTTGGGGAGAGGTCATTTGCTTATGATGTTTAGGCCCTAGCCAATCGGCTAGTGAGATTGGATATTTCGGAGCCGAGTCGAGTGTTGGCTTGTGTTGTATCTCGATCTTCCTTATATGATCGCATCAGGGAGCGGCAGTATGATGTCCACATTTGCTTGTCCTTAAGGACAGAGTGCTACACAATGATGCTAGGGATGTGACTATCGATAGTGATAGTGTTCTGAGGATGCAGGGCTTTATATGCGTGCCCAATGTAGATGGTTTGCGGGAGTTGATACATGAGGAGGAACACAGTTTGCGGTACTCTATTCACCCAGGTACCGCGAAAATGTACCAAGACTTGAGACAGCACTACTGGAGGAGGAGAATGAAGATGGATATTGTTAGGCATGTAGCCAAGTGCCTCAATTGCCAGCAGGTCAAGTATGAGCATCAGAGACCGGGCGGTGTTCTTCAGCGTATGGTTATTCCCGAGTGGAAATGGGAGAGGATCACCATGGATTTTGTTACTGGGCTACCTCGGACAGCGAGGAAGTTTGATTCTGTATGGGTGATTGTTGATCGACTGACTAAGTCCGCACATTTCATCCCAGTTAGTACTACTTACTCATCGGAGCGGTTGGCGGCGATCTTTATTCGGGAGATTGTCAGGTTGCATGGGGTCCCAGTGTCTATTATATCTGACAGAGGCACTCAGTTCACTTCTCAGTTTTGGAGAGCATTTCGGCGAGAGATGGGTACGAGGGTTGAGTTGAGTACAGCATTTCACCCCCAGACAGACGGGCAGTCTGAGCGCACTATTCAGATCCTGGAGGATATGTTGCGAGCATGTGTGATTGACTTTGGTGGTTCGTGGGATGAGTTCTTGCCACTTGCGGAGTTTGCCTACAATAACAGTTATCAGTCGAGTATTCAGATGGCCCCGTACGAGGCATTGTATGGCAGACGGTGTAGATCTCCCGTCGGGTGGTTTGAGCTTGGTGAGGATAGATTGATAGGGACTGAGTTAGTTCAGGATGCTCTGGATAGAGCAAAGTTGATCCAGGAGAGGCTTCGCACAGCACAGTCTCGCCAGAAGAGTTATGCAGATCGTAGGGTTCGAGAGTTGTCTTTCATGGTTGGTGATAGAGTATTGCTGAAGGTTTCACCCATGATGGGTGTCATGAGGTTCGGGAAGAAAGGGAAGCTGAGTCCCAGGTACATTGGTCCTTTTGAGATACTTAGGAGGGTTGGAGAGGTGGCATATGAGTTGGCCTTGCCACCCAGCTTATCCAGCGTTCATCCAGTATTCCATGTGTCTATGCTCCGGAAGTACATCGGGGATCCGTCTCATGTATTAGACTTCAGTACCATTCAGCTTGATGGTGATCTATCATACGAAGTGGAGCGACAGGCTCGAAAGTTGAGGTCCAAAGAGATTGCTTCAGTCAAGGTGCAGTGGAGAGGTCGACCCGTGGAGGAGGCTACTTGGGAGGTCGAGCAGGAGATGTGGAGCAGATATCCCCACCTATTTGAGTCTCCATGTATGTTTCTTGACCCGCTCGAGGACGAGCGTTTTCTTAAGTTGGGGAGAATGTGATGACCCGGCCCGTCATCATGTGAGTTATCACCCCGTTATATGCTTGTTAATATTGCAATATGCATGTTGGGTAAGTTTGAGTCAATCCGGGTTGAGTTTGGTCGAAATGGAGACAAATAGTCTCTTAGAAGAAGGAATAGTTGTGAAAATTCAGCTGGATGTTGACTTATGATTTAGAGAGCTCATAATTGAATTCTGATGATTCGGTCAGCTCCGGGAGGTCATTTATGAGCTAGGCAAGCGATCGGAAGTGAATTTGGAGGTCCGGTGTAGTTTTAGGCTTGAATTGGCTAAAGTTGAATTTTGGCGATATCCGATCGATAGGTGAGATTTTGAACCGGTAGTCAGAATGGAATTCTGACAGTTGCAGTAGCTCCGTTAGGTGATTTTGGATGTGCCTGCAAAATTTTAGGTCATTCGGAGGTCGTTTGGTCGGGTTTTTGATCGAATGTTGGTTGCGAAAGTTTGGATGGAAACTTAGGCTTGAATTTGCTTGGATTCAATGTTTTCCGTGTTAAAGTATGTGTTTTTATCATAGGAGCAAGTTCGTATGGTGCTATGGAGTATGTTTGTGGCTTTCGTTAGGGTCCCGGGGGGCCCGGGGTGGTTTGGGAGGTTAAACGAGAGGATTTGGAGTTGGGAGCTGCTGTCATAAATTGCAGCAGCATTTTCGCTCCTGCGGATTGGGGATCGCAGGAGCGGGACCACAGGAGCGGCACTAGCATCGCAGGTGTGAAAGGGGGCTTGGCCAGGTGGTTTCGCAGAAGCGGACGCTGCATCGCGGGAGCGGACTCGCTTCTGCGAGTCCTAGGTCGCAGAAACGGAAGGCGGGCGACTGGGGAGGATCGCAGGTGCGGAGGAAAATTCGCAGGAGCGGTCTCACAGGAACGAGACCTGGGCCGCCGGTGCGAAGTGGGCCAGTTGGGTATGGAACTGCAGAAGCGGACAATTGTCCGCAGAAGCGGACTTGCAGAAGCGAGTGAAGAATCGCAGGAGCGGAAATCGCGCCTGTGATAAAAATAACAGAAGGGTTAAAATTTCATAAGTTCCAAAAACATTGGGCTTGGTTTTGAGAGGCGAGTTGGGCGATTTGGGCAAGAAATTGCTGGGAGATCATCGGGTTATCGTCGGAGGTGAGTTTTATGGTTCATTTACGCGTTTTTATCTTGAAATCCTCCTCTATTTCACTGAAATTGAATCAAATTGTGAGGAAATTTAGCCTAAGCCAGGGCTTTAGTAAAATGTCGATTTCAGTGGGAAAACGGAGTCCGATTTTGGAAAACTTTATATGCATAGACTGGTATTGAGACGAGGGTTTCGAATATGTAACTTTTGTAATTTTTTGAGAAGCGCACTGAAAGTCGGCTTTTGGCAACTTAGTGGGTGTTGGTGCAATTGGGAGTTACTTCGAATGGGTTGTGTGTCATTTCATATATTGATGTATTCTCTATTATTTTGAGCAGATTTGGCATCCGATGAGGTCGATTTGCGAGGCAAGCGCAAGGCGGACTGAGGCTTCTACCGGTTCAAGGTGAGTGGTGATAGTAAATAATGTACCGAGGGTTTAAAACCCTGTACTAGCACTTCACAGTGCTATGTTGAGATGAAACACACGTCTTGTGACGGGCGTGGTGACATTGTGATTGGGGAGTTGGACTTGGTCCTTCCCGGCTTATAGTAGACTATATTTTATGACTATTAATGAGATTATAACTGTGTAATTGGGCTAATAGCCATGTTTGGGGCCTTGTGCCGATCTGTAGATCACTAGGGGGCCTGTAGAACTAGGTGACCCTTATATCGTGTTGGAAAATTATACTCAACCGTCAAGCTAGCTGAATAGCCTATTAAGAGCCAGTACTAGATGTGTACTGTGAGAGATAGATTACTTAGGGTGGAAGTTCCCTGATTTAGCTGAGTGGGCCTGAATTCTGTACTAATTGAGACAGGGTCGAGGGCCCGTTAGGAGGTATTATATACATATATATAAATATTGGATCGGTCTGCACGCCGCAGCAATATATATATTGGATCGGGCTGCACGCCGCAGCAGTATACCTATTGGATCGGGCTGCACGCCGCAGCAGTATATATATATTGGATCGGGCTGCACGCCGCAGCAGTATATATGTTGGATCGGGCTGCATGCCGCAGTAGTATACATATTGGATCGGGCTGCACGTCACAGTAGTATGCGTATTGGATCGGGCTGCACGCCACAGCAGTATATATATTGGATCGGGCTGCACGCCGCAGCTGTATATATATATATATATATATATATATATTGGATCGGGCTGCACGCCGCAGTATTATACTTATTCAGATACTTATACCTTATAGACCCATGTATATGTCTCCATATATTGAGATGGTTGTACACCGTTGTGGTACGAGTGAGGATTTAGTCAGTGTGGGACCTTGATGAGATAAATGTGGACGAGTGATCGGAGTACTTACTATAGTGATGACTTACATGTGGGGGTTTGCCTTAGAAATGTTTAATGATAGCACAGGAGTTCTTACTTTTAGTTATTGTTTATTATTATTACTCACTGAGTTGAAATATACTCACCCCACTCCCCTGCACTTTCTGTGCAGATCCATAGGTGCCCGAGAGAAGTTGAGTTGTAGTAGCTGCTGATCATTATCTACTTTTGCGGAGACTACGAGGTAGCTGCCGGCGTCCGCAGAACCTGTTTTCTCCTTCTTTACCCTATGTTGTTTTCATCTTGCTTAGACTTGTTTGTACTAGGATGTTTATTCTGTAGAGGCTCAGTCTCGTGACACCACGATATGGTTGGGACCGCATTTTGTATGTTTTTACTATTACGTTGCCATTTTGATATGATCACTTGCTGTTTAAGTTTAAGTGGATTAATTGGAATTAATAATTGGCTGGTTAAGAGGTAATATGGTCGGGCTTGCCTAGTATTGTGTTGGGCGCCATCACGACCGGGGTTTGGGTCGTGACAAGTGACCGTGCTAGAACCACGGAATCCGGGAGTGCCTAATACCTTCTCCCAGGTTAATAAAATTCCTTGTCTGGATTTCTTATTCGCAGACTGTAACAGAGTCATAATTTCCTCGGTTCGGGATTAAACCAGTGACTTGAGACACCATTATTTTCCCAAGTGATGAATCTGAATTTTAATAAATAAATCTTGTTTCGACTGTCCTTTAATTGGAAAAACTCCTTCCCTTCTTAGTATTATATCCCTGCTCGGGGTGTAGTATTAATAAGCGGTACATAAGCAGTAGCGGTAAGAAAAAGGAGGTTTGATAGCTCTGGCGACTCTGCTGGGGAAAAGAAACCCAGAACTTCGTTTCAGGGTTTAAGAATTCAAGCTCAGTTAAATTGTTGTTTTTGTTTATATCTTATTTCATTATTTGCTTTGATCAACATGTTATATGTTTACCACTTTGATATTACGTGAACTGTATATATAAATTGTGCCGAAAGCCCTTCTCTTCTTACCTCTGGGGATGTGCTTACTGGTTGAGACTCCCATTTCTATTAAGTCATACCCAAATAAGAAATAGAGGTTGGAAAATTTACAAAGTCGAACGATCCCGCGGGTCCCCGGTACGTAGCCCCATCCTCGATCCGAGTTGTCTGCTTGGGTACACAGTCTAGTACCATTGAAAATCAGAATATTGAGCCTAGAATTAGGACGATTATTTGCATCATATCTGACTTAGGGGACTCAACACAGGGGTTGGGTCCGTCTAGGACAGGTAACCCGAATGTAAAAGACCGAGCATGATGCCAAATACCTGAAAACAAAAAGAGAGACAAAATAGCGATTTCTAGAGTAGCAATACTTAAATACTGACGAAACGCTATCAAAATTTTGAGGAAAAGAAAATGTGAAAAATGTCGGGTAATTTTGTCAAAATAGTTGGTTTAAAAATAATTTAACCGAACTACGCTGGTTTGATTCTCACCACTAGGCGAGATACGTAGGCAACCCGTGACAGGTCCAACCACCCCTTTTTCAAAAAATAACCAAAAAAATGTCAAGTTTTTAATTTTTAGTAAATCAAAGGGATGTCATTTTTGAAAATAGCCAAATATTCTGAAAGGACACCGGAAGGCTGCTTCCGCAAAAAATGGCCACTCTTGAAGTCATAAATATAGCCTTGAAATCTTCAAACGAAGTATTGAAAGGCTGAGTTCACAAATAGGGATTCTTTTGAAGAAAAATGATGAAAAATTTTCTTTGAAAAAATATTTTGTTTTCGAGTCAAATAATATGAGTTTAAATCGCCTTTAATAAATGTGCAGGATGAGAACAATGCAAAACGAACCTTTTTCACTAACGAATAAGATCCCTTTGGAGTTACGATTATGGTGGAACAATTTGGGCCAAGATGGACACCTTTGATCTAGATAAAGCCGAGAAGGAATTAATTGGGGTTCGGAAATAATTGGCCAGGAATGCTGAAGAAAGGGCTCGGATGATCAAACAGTTAAAAGATGAACATAATGTTGAAGTTGCTCGGCTGAGGAAAAAGATTGTCACGGTCGAGGTCAAAAGTAGCAAACAAGCAAAAGAATTTGACTTAGTAAGAGAGCACCGCTACATGGCCATGGCTCGGTTAGAATTGGAGCTACAGCAACTTCAAAAGAAGAGCCAGCAAACCTTGGATGCTCATGCCGAATAGATCGGGAGGTTTCTTCAAGAGAAAGGGATTATTAGGGAAAGAATTATCAACATTGCTCACTATATTACACGGAAATGCCAACTGTGTGAGGATATGACCCAGTCCACACTTGCCGCAGCAGCAGTGATCTTTGTGAAACAAGTAGTAACTGACTTGGATAAACTCCAAAGGGGATTAGCATATAGGCCCGCGGTAAGACCCAACGATGTCTCACGGGAACTATGAGCTTTAATGTATTCATAGGACCTGCATTTTCTGTATTTTCATTTTTCGCATTTAGAAGATTGTAGTACAACATCATCTTTTGTAATCAATGATTGAGTATCAATGAAATTGAAAATCCAAAAAGTTGTCATTATTTTCCTTACATACAATTTCTTGTGCGATAGGCAAACATATAGGATCGAAAAAGAAAAAGAAAAAAAAAGGAAACAATGACAACGAAAAATGGTGGAAAAAGAACATGGGTGGAAACGAAAGAAAAGAAAACGAAAAGTCGAAAAAGAAAAGAAAATTGGCAGGTGAAAAGAAAGACAATAATGTCGGGATGACGCATAATTGCCAGGTAAAAGTTGTGTTTTTAAAACTTGTGATATTCGTCTAATATGATCTAACTATTAACAAGTTTTTGTCATTGATGAGTATCAGATAAAGCAGTTAGCAACTGGCATTCTGGCACATCACAACTACAACACTCGTTCTTAAAGCATGACCAAAGTAGTTACCCAAGAAATTGAGCCGACAATCATGGATCCCGTGCAAGAGGAGGAAGTAGTAGATGTGAATAGCATGAAGGAAGAAATGTATAAGCTTAAACAGCAGATGTCGGAAATGTATCAGGCTTGGTCGAGGAGACAACCCTTACCTACCTACCTAGCCAATCCCACACCAGTCCCGAACCAAGATCCACCCACCATGAACTCATCTTCTACATACCCTACATACCCACACAATTACGCCACTACATCACAAGTATCACCCTCACTTCCTAAATAAGCTCAACCACCACCACCCCAGGCTGCTCCAGTGTATGTGGCACCACCACCAGCCGCTCTACACAAATCCTCTAGTGAGCCTGTATTTCATATCCAGGATAATCATTACTACCCTCTAGAACCCACCTTCAGATGACATTATTCTGATACCCCACTTATCGATATGACGGAAGAGGAGAAACCCGTTAGAAATCCTGAACAAGAGGAGATGGCCAGGAAAATAAAGAGCCTTGAGCAGTAATTTCACAATATGCAGGGTTTGGGAGGCCAAGTTAGTGTGGCATACAAGGTCTTGTGTTTGTTCCCCAAAGTACAACTACCGACTGAGTTTGAATTGCCAAAATTTGACATGTATGATGGCCATGGGGATCCAGTAGCCCATCTGAGAGGATATTGCAGAAAAATGCATGGAGTTGGGGGAAAAGATGAACTACTTATGGCTTATTTTAGTCAAAGCCTGAGCGGCTCAGCACTTGAATGGTACACCCATCAAGATCATACTCGATGGTTCATTTGGGACGATTTGGCTTAATCATTTGCGAACCATTTTCAATATTATCTGGAAATCATCCCGGATAGGTTGTCATTGACTAAAATGGAAAAGAAGCCCGGAGAGAGTTTTCGGGAGTATGGTTTCAGGTAGAGAGAGCAGGCGGCTCGTGTGGATCCACCAATGAAATAAGGAGAAATGGTAGATTGTTTCTTACAAGCTTTGGAGCCGACATACTACGGGCATCTGGTGTCTGCAATCGGAAAGACCTTTAATGAGGTGGTAAAAATGGGGAGTTTTGTTGAAGAAGGTTTGAAAATGAATAAAATCATGAGTTATTCAGCCATCAAGGCTACAAATAAAGCAATTCAGATGGGGACAGGAGGAGCAATTGGGAAGAAAAAAAAAAGAAGAAGTGGCAGTTATAGAAGGAAGGTCTTGGTCTCGGGGCCCCAGCCCATATCATCATCAGCCTAGCCCATACCAACCTTACCCACCAACATCGTATAACCCACCTCAACATTATTACCCTCCGACTGGTCCTCAATTTTCTGTCCAGCGTGCCTAGTCTTACCCACCGCCTCCTTCTTCATGGCGAACCCCAGCCCCTCAGAATGTCTACCATGCCCAAAATACATACCCGCCACCAAAAACCTACAAAAATCCCAACAGAACCAGTTTCCGTCCCGACCCTGAAGTGAAAAGCGACAGGGCTTAGAGAAAGAAAACATTCTCCTCTGGGAGAATCATATACCAGCCTATTCCAACGTTTAAGACAACTAGGGATGCTTAGTCCTATTGAGCCTAAAATTCCCAATCCTCCACCAAGAAACTTAGATCAATCCATCCATTGTGAATATTGTTCAGAGGTACCGGGACATGACACGAAGAAATGTTGGAACCTAAAATCTGCGATACAGGAACTCATTGACTCCAAAAGAATTGAGGTACAAGCCCTCGAGGCTCCCAACATAACGCAAAATCCTTTGCCTGCACACCATGAAACATATATGATAGAGCTAGTATAAGAAGAAAGCTGCAAAAAACCATCTCAGACTGTGATGACAATCAAAGCAAACAGCAAGATAAAGGAGAAAGCCAGGAGTGAGAAAGTATCAATTGAGCCACATGTACGTCAGCCAGCAGTGGTAATTGAACATGAACCTGTAAAAGTGATAGTACCTGGGGTGAAGCCCATATTGACTGTGAAAGGGGCACATATAGAACCAGTTGTTATCAAGCCAGTCGTTCAGATGCCGATTGTGAACATCAAAGCCGTGCCTTGGAATTATGACAAGGTAACAATCATGTAAAAGGAAAAGAAGTCAAGGGGGAGATCTGCGAAACCCATGGTTTGACCCGATCTAGGAGATGTTTTGCTCCTGATGATTTGAGCAAGGCGAAAGTTGTAAAAGAAAATCCGGCCCATGTGAAGAAAGCGGTCACCAAAGAAGAAGCTGAGGAGTTCCTAAATAAAATGAAAGCTCAAGATTACTTTATAGTTGAGCAGCTGAGGAAGACACCAGCTCAAATATCTTTGCTATCTCTATTGATTCATTCCCATGAACACTGAAGGGCATTAATGAAGATCCTAAATGAAGCTCATGTGCCAGAAAAGATCACGGTGTGTCATTTGGAAAAGATTACAAACAATATTTTTGAGGCAAACAGGATAACATTCTCAGACGAGGAACTACCATTGGAAGGGACCGAGCACAACAAGGCATTATATTTTACAGTAAAGTGTGAGGAATCAGTGGTGACCCGTGTCTTGGACGATAATTTGTTGAGTGCTAATATTTGTCCTTTATCTACTCTGGGAAAACTGAAGATTGATCACGAAAGAATCTACAGAAACAGAATATGTGTGAGAGGATTCGACGGAGGTGGAAAGAACACTGTTGGAGATATCATATTAAAACTCACTATCGGACCGGTTGAATTCTCCATGGAGTTTCAAGTGTTGGAAGTTGCTGTGTCCTATAATCTCCTGTTAGGACGTCCATGGATCCATGCTACAAAAGCGGTGCCTTCATCACTACATCAAATGGTGAAGTTTGAATAGGATCAGCAAAAGATAGTAGTGCATGGTAAAGATAATATCTGTAATGCCATCACGCCATTCGAAGAAATCGAAGGTGACAAAGGTCCTTGGGTGTACCAACTGATGGACACTGTGTCTGTGAACAAGATATCTGAAGGAGAAAGCATCCCAATACCCAAAGTAACCCCTGCGGCAGTCATGGTTGCTAAGGAAATGTTAAAGAATGGGTTCTTTCCAGGAAAAGGTCTAGGAGTTGCTCTGCAAGGAATAACACAACCAGTTCATCTTCCGGGTGGCACCAATACTTTCAGCTTGGGTTTCAAGCCAACCATCACCGATATACAGAGAACCAAAAAACTAAAAAAGAAAGGATGGACCTTCCCCAAACATATCCCAAAACTTTCCTATTCCTTTGTCAAGCCTGGTACACAAAGACGTCCGGCGACTGTCATGCTGGGCCATGTAGAGATAAGACCAGATGAAGAGTTGTTAGAAAGGTTTGAGAGGTTGTTTGAAGGCGTGAATATGATAGAGGCACCCGAGGGAACAAGAAAGATGGATGATCAGTTTGTTAGACCCCAGATCAGACTAAATAACTGGGAAGCTACTCCTCTTCCAATCAGGAGGGAGTTGTGGTAGTTAACTTTAATGTTCCATTCCTAAATCTGTCTTGTTTAAAAATTGTAATCCTATGTTCCGTCTAGTCAAATGTATCCAAACCTTGTTGCCTTTCAAAGTTTAATGAAATGCAATTTCTTTCTTCCTCTATTTTTGTATCCTTATTTTATTTTCTTTTCTTTTCTTGTACAGTCTAGTTTTCGTTGATTTCAATGATGTGTCATGCATGAAGGATTCCCGGTCCAGTCTTGATAATCAGATAGTTATACAAGAAATTGAAAATAATAATGAAGTGGAATATGAGGATGAGGAAGTTTTGGAGGAAATTAGTAAGGATTTGACCCACTATGAAGAGAAACCCAAACCAAACTTAAATGAGACAGAGTCTGTTAATTGGGGAATGAGGAGAATATTCGGGAAACAAAGATTAGTGTGCACTTAGAGGCCTCACTCAGAGAGGGATTGATCAAGTTATTACATGAGTACAAAGATGTATTTTCCTGGTATTATGATGACATGTGAGAGCTCAATACTGATTTGGTGGTACATAAGTTGCCCACTTATCCGGAATGCTGGCATGTTAAGCAAAAGATAAGAAAATTCAGAACAGATATCAGTGTGAAAATAAAAGAAGAAGTCAACAAGCAGTTTGAGGCAAAGGTCATACGGGTCACCAAATACCCCACCTGGTTAGCCAATGTTGTACCTGTTCCGAAGAAAGACGAAAAAACCAGAGTGTGTGTTGATTATCGAGACCTTAAAAATGCAAGTCCAAAGGATGATTTTACATTGCCAAACATCCACATATTAATTGACAATTGTGCCAAACATGAGATTGGTTCTTTTGTGGATTGTTATGCAGGTTATCATTAGATCTTGATGGATGAGGAAGATGTAGAAAAGATGACCTTTATCACACCTTGGGGAACATATTGCTACAGAGTAATGCTGTTTGGGTTGAAAAATGCTGGAGCTACATAGATGAGAGTAATGACCACTATGTTTCATGACATGATACATCGAGAGATTGAAGTGTATGTGGATGATGTCATTATTAAATCCAAAAATCAATCTGATCATGTCAAAGACTTGAGGAAATTTTTCCAGAGGCTTCGAAGATACAATCTCAAGCTCAATCCAACAAAATGTGATTTTGAAGCACCATCAAGAAAGTTATTAGAGTTCGTGGTAAGCCGGCGTGGTATCGAACTAGACCCGTCAAAGATAAAAGCAATTCAGAACTTGTCGCCGCCAAAGAGCAAGAAAGAGGTGATCAGTTTGTTAGGCAGGTTGAATTATATTAGCAAATTTATTGCTCAACTGGCGTCGACCTGTGAGCCCATTTTCAAATTATTGAAGAAAGATGTTGTGGTGAATTGGACTGAGGAATGTCAAGATGCATTTGACAAAATCAAGGAATATCTGGCCAATCCTCCTATATTGGTTCCTCCAGAACCAGGAAGGCCCTTGATCCTTTATTTGACTGTACTGGATAATTCCTTTGGTTGTGTACTAGGATAGCATGATGAAATAGGGAAGAAAGAGCAAGCAATATACTATCTCAGTAAGAAATTTATATCTTACGAGATAAAATACACTCAGCTGGAAAGAACATGTTGTGCTTTAACATGGGTTGCACAGAAGTTGAAACATTACTTGTCGGCTTACACCACTTATCTCATATCCCATTTAGATCCACTAAAGTACATCTTCCAGAAGCCTATGCCCACAGGAAGGCTCGCTAAATGGCAAATCCTGCTTACGAAGTTTGATATTGTTTATGTAAGAATAGCAATAGAAATGGGTGTTCAAGAGATTTTGGTCATGGTTGACTCAGATCTCTTGATACATCAAATTCAGGGAGAATGGGAGACAAGGGATTTGAAGGTTATACTGTACCGACGGTGTCTACATGAACTATGTCAAAGGTTTCAATCCATAGAGTTCAAGTATATCCCAAGAATGCACAATGAAGTTGTAGATGCTCTGGCCACATTGTCGTCCATGTTGCACCATCCGGATAAAGCCTATATAGATCCATTACAAATACAAGTTCATGATGAGAATGCTTATTGTTTTATGGAAGAAGAGGAACTTGATGGTGAACCATGGTTCCATGATATTAAAGAATATTTGAGGATGGGGGTGTACCGGTGCAAGCTACAGAAGATCAGAAAAGGGCTATAAGACGACTAGCGAGTGGATTTTTCTTCAGCGGAGGGATTCTATACAAGAGAACCCTGGATTTGGGCTTACTCAGATGTATAGATACACAGCAAGCTGCTACAATTATGACTGAAATACATGCAGGAACTTGTGGACCTCACATGAGTGGATATGTTTTGGCCAAGAAAATACTAAGGGTTGGATATTATTGGCTCACTATGGAGTGAGATTGCATCAGATATGTACGGAAATGCCATCAATGCCAGATACATGGAGACTTGATTCATTCCCCGCCATATGAGTTGCATACAATGTCATCACCATGGTCTTTTGTCGCTTGGGGCATGGATGTCATCAATCCGATAGAACCCACAGCGTCTAGTGGGCACAGGTTTATTCTGGTAGCCATTGATTATTTCACTAAATGGGTGGAGGCGAAGACATTTAAAGCATTAATAAAGAATACAGTAGTGGATTTCGTACATACAAACATCATCTGCTGCTTTGGGATTCCAAGGTGATTATTATGGATAATGGGGCCAATCTTAACAGTCATCTCATGGCGGAGGCATGTCAGAAGTTTAAAATCTTGCATCACAATTCTACATCTTATCGGCCTAAAGCAAATGGAGTAGTTGAAGCTGCAAATAAGAATGTTAAGAAAATTCTTCGAAAAATGGTAGAGGAGTCGAGACAGTGGCATGAAAAATAACCATTTTCTCTAATAGGTTATCGCACTACTGTGCGAACTTCAATTGGTTCAACCCCTTACTCATTGGTGTACGGAACGGAAGCAGTGATACCTGCAGAAATTGAAACACCTTCCCTCCGGATTATAGCTGAGGCTGAAATTGATGATGATGAATGGGTAAAGGCCCGGTTAGAGCAATTGAGCTTGATCGACAAGAAAAGATTGGCAGCAGTATGTCATGGAGAGCTGAACCAACAGAGGATGGCTAGAGCATATAACAAGAAAGTACGTCCAAGGAAATTCGAGGTTGGACAATTGGTGTTGAGACGTATTTTACCACATTGGGCCAAAGCAAAAGGAAAGTTTGCACCTAATTGGCAAGGGACGTTTATGGTATCCCGGGTATTGTCCAACGGAGCTTTATATCTAACAGATGTAGAAGGGAAATGTTTAGAGATTGCCATTAACTTTGATGCGGTCAAGAGATATTACGTATGATTCCTTTCATGTATACAATTGTATTTGTCATAATTTTGAAATTGAAATGATGAAGGCATTTTATTTCTCTATCCAAACACTTTACCCGTTCCTATCCCTTTTGAGCCTTATTATATTATTCTTTCGTACCACTCTCTCGGAATCAATGATGAAGTCAAAATGAATGATGAAATGAAAATAAAAGAAAAAAAAAATTGAAAAAAAAAGAAAATTTTGAAAAAAAGTGTAGAAAAAGAAAAGATATGAAAAAAAGAGAAGAAAGAAAAAATATAGATATACAAAAGAAGAAAATTGGGAAAAAGTCAAACGACGGAGAGACCTTATGGTATGAACTACGTCTGACTTGATCCCGAAAGGGTACGTAGGCAGCCTCAATGAGGTTCAGTCACGACAGAAATAAAATCCAAGTTTCCCTAAAATTGAAACTGGGGCAGAAGTTATATTTTTATGATTTTGAGAGTTGTAATTGTTTTGAACCCATGTTATAAATTTGAGCCTTTATACCTTTCTTTCTAAACCCATCCAAAAGTCACATTACGCTCCAAAGAAAGACCATCTGATTAATTTCAGGGGAATGACAATGCAATGAGAATAAGGAAAACATATCATGGACAATACCTGGGAATTTGAAGATGGAAAACACATAAAAATAAATTAAAAAATAAAAAATGAGAGAGTCTTATCGGTGAGACGAGAGAAATAAAATGAGAGAGTCTTGTTGGTGAAAACCCTTACGGGCACCATAAGGCGAAGGTGAGTTGAGAGAAAATAAAAATGAGAGAGTCTTGTTGGTGAAAACCCCCACGGGCACCACAAGGCGAAAGTGAGGAATGACCTGATGAAATGGAAGTGGCAAGACAAGTAAGGTTTGGGTTGATGAAAGGAAAAATCAAAGTGAGCAAAGATTTGGTTGGACAGACTGGGTCAGATATCCAAATGCATGGCATGGTCAAAGGAGTCAGCCTTCCTACCTAGATAAGTTCTGTCTTTTTACTTCAAAATATCCCTACCTCTAAATTCAGGGACATTGCATTTCATTTTATTCGTTCAAAACCAGTTGTCAGTTAAAAGCTAATTACCAGCTTCTCATGTTAGATGGCAAAAAGATATTGGGTCCTTCAAAGGACAAGAGAAAATAAATAACATATGGCGGTCATATAGCAAAAGAGAATAAAAGAGAAAATAAACAAAAAGAGAAAACAAAAGGGGATTACAATGAAAGAATTGGGAGGACAATCGAGAAAGGACAACGAAGCAGTGCAAAGCAAGATGAGGCGGATAAAGGAAGCAAGGCCAAGAAGAATGTGAGTTGCTAACCATCATTTTATAACTAACAAATTGTTCGTTGATTAAGACATGGACAAAAGATTCAAATTCTTACTAATCACTTTAAAGTAAATATGACCAATATGGGAGAAACAATCGGAAAGAAGTAACAATGGAGGAAAGAATCCACGATAGAGGAATCAATAATCAGGAACACACCCGAACAATGAGGGAGGTATTACCTTTTATTTTAAAGCTATACTCAGTTATCAAACTGAGGAAATCTTTTCTGCATTTTTAATTTCTGCATCAGGCGCCCACCTGGATAACAAGGGAATACTTTTCTGCATTTTTAATTTCTGCATCATGCGCCCACTTGGATAACAATTGAATATTTTTCTGCATTTTTAAATTTTTGCGCAGGCGCCCACCTGAATAACAAGGGAATACTTTTCTGCATTTTTTATTTCTGCATCAGGCGCCCACCTGGATAAAAAGGGAATACTTTTCTGTATTTTTAAGTTTTTGCTCAGGCGCCCACCTGGATAACAAGGGAATACTTTTCTGCATTTTTAATTTCTGCATCAGGCGCCCACCTGGATAACAGGGGAATACTTTTCTGCATTTTTTAATTTTCACTCAGGCGCCCACCTAGATAATAAGGGAATATTTTCTGTATTTTTAATTTTTGCATCAGGCACCCACCTAGATAACAAGGGAATACTCTTCTGTAACAAGGGAATACTTTTCTGCATTTTTAATTTTTGCATCAGGCGCCCACCTGAATAACAAGGGAATACTTTTCTACATTTTAAAATTTTCGCTCAGGCGCCCACCTGGATAACAAGGGAATACTTTTCTGCATTTTTAAATTTTCGCTCAGGCGCCCGCCTCGATAACAAGGGAATACTTTTCTACATTTTTTATTTCTGCATCAGGTGCACATGGATAACAAGGGAATACTTTCTGCAAAATGAAGTCTTTCTTTTATCTAACAAGTAACAGCATGATACATTGTAAGCCCCATACTGGGGCAGAAAATGTTTTCTTTATTTTGTAGCAAGCGGGCACTAACCCGGAGCAAAAGGAAATACATTTTGAAGTTGTACAAGTAGAATAAGCAAAATGTTTGAAGCAATTGCAAGCAAGAAGGTTTATCAAAGAATTGAAGACACAAATAAAAAGAACAAGATGAAAAATGAAAGATCAAGGCAATACAAGATACAAGGCATAGATAGGATTTGTTGTAATTCATAGACAATAGCTTAGGCTAGTTTCTTTTATTTTACCATGGTGTAATAAGGATTCGGTCAGCAGTAATAGCAGTAACAACAGCAACATCAATGAAATCACAGTCCCTAGTAGTTTCGGCTACTAGACATTCCCGAACTACACTAACCTGATTCCTGTATAACCAAGGATATGTAGGTAACCCTTGCAGCCGGATGCGGTCAAAACATTCAAAAATGTTTCATACGGAATATGCGAGTGGGCGAAAATCCCTCATTACTGCTCACTTGTCTTTGCACTGAAACTCTTCGTGTTCCCAAGCAAAGAGGGGCAGCTGTGACCACGTGATTTTTGCCCCAAGCAATTAATTCCAAAATAAAAAATACAAAAATGATTTTTGATTGCAATTAGTTTGATTAGTGTATAAATATACCAGTGTTTGTTTTAATTGAAAGAAATTTGAAATAAAATACAAAAGGAAATTAATTGGAAAAATATCACAAAAAAAGTATAAGGTAATTATTAGGAAATTGGAAAATTAAAGAAAAAATACAAAAAAAAATTGAAAATAAAAGAAAATATATTAATATAAATACACAAGGAAAATAACTCTAAAATAAAAGGGAAAATACAAAAAATTAAATAAATACAATTCAGAAATAACAAAAATACAAATTGAAATACCAAAATTGGGCCAAATACACAAAATATTCAAGCCCAAAACAATACAATACAGACCAGACCCAAGCTAATTGAACCGTCCACTCTCACAAGATACCAAACAACATCGTATAAACATACCAAATCTGGGTCGTTGATTATTTGAATCAAATGGACCAGATAAGGCGGTGGCTTTGTACATAAAACGACATTGTTGAGGAATTAAATCTCAGCCGTCCATCTCATTAAATCAAACGGATGAGACCAGTGTCTCAATTAAGCCAAATGACGTAATCTACCAATTAAACTCAGCCATCTATCTCATTAATTCAACGGATCAGAATAAGGATTTATTAAACCATACGTCGTCGTTTTGAAGGCCATATGATCTTGGCCGTTCATCTCAACCAATCCAACGACTAATAACCAACAATACAATTTTGATATATAAATCATACCCCCCCCCCCATTCATTCAGATCAATACACACACAGACCTTTCATAACATAAACCCTAGCCGCACTTCTACCCTTCTTCTCCCTCCCCTTCTCTCATAAGACCACCGTAACCCTACCGGTGGTCACCCTTCTGTCACCCTCTCTGGCTCTAGCCACTCCCCCGAATCCCTTCTTTCTTCTTCTCACACCTTATCTCCATTAACCTCACGCCAATAACCCACCAGTATTCCATGTCTTGAAATTCCTATCGTCGGAACCCAGACGGCGACCACCAACCTATGAACCAACCCTCCACCTTAACACCCCAGAACCGCCTTGAGATGATCTTTCACCCCATCCTAGTCACATACCTCTAATATACCCCAAACACCTCGAATATTAGAAAATGTGTCGCCGGAACCCTACTCCGGTGAACACCCAAAATCTTATCCATGCAAAAACCTCACCTTGGGTCTTCCGATACCTCTCTCACACACCAAAGCAGATTTCCAAGAGTCTAAAGTAAAAGATCCATAATTTTAAGAGACCCCAAGTCTCTGAAACACTGGAAAATCAAGAAAGAATAAAGAAAATGAAAGAAAGAAGAAAAGAAAGAAAGAAAGGTAAAAAGAAAGGAAAAGAAGAAAACCTAAAGCTAAGTACCCCGAAACCTGCCTTTGTTCAATATTTTGTGTTCTGATCTGTTAAATCTGGATCTGTTGCATGTTTAAAAATCCATGTACGTGTTAAAATTGATTAAATGCCTTAAATCCACCTCTGTGCTATACTTTGCTTTTCTGTGTTACTACTTGTTAAAAGACCTGAGCTTATTACATGTGTATGCCTGAAATCAACGAAGTATTCTTAGTTCTAACTATAACTACCTGTAAATCATATGCTATTAGTTATTTTATGTTATTGTTCAATTGATCTTGTCTCGACTAGTGTTTGATTAGTTGGAATTCAACCATTATCAATTTGTCTCTCTGAGTTCTAATTAATTTTAAAGTTAGTCGTAGTTAGGGCTATTTGTGCAAGACTACATAAAACTGGCTACATTTGCAATATGATTTACATGTTTGTTTCTTATGAACTTCTAAGTGCTTATGCACATTTAGGTTATATGTGTAAAATGTTTATTGTGGTTATATTTGAACACAGTATGAGTCTTTGATTTTGTAAAGTCTATTAGTGGCTATCTTTGTAAGAGTGGTTAATTTTGAAAAGGTTAATTAGTCTGAAACTGGTTAAAATTTAAAACGAGTCTCAAGGGTTATATTTTTAATACGTTCAATTACCCAAGTTTTGGCAAACTTAATAGTAGGTCGGGTAAATAGCATTGAGTGTAAAGGGTAAAAAGGGAAAGGAAATTGGTATTTCTGTAGATTACATAGAGGTAATGGGGGTATAAATGACTTAATGTCTGGTTTTACTGAAAATACGCGAACAATAAGGGGTAGATTAGGCATAGTTAAAAGGAAAATATGTAATAAACCTTAGCAACTGAGGGCAACTAGGTAAAATCCGCCCAATAGAACAATAAGGAATAGCCTAGAACCTTTTAGCAAGGGTTCAAGTGTATTTCTGTTAGAATTTTGTTATACTTAATTGATTTAATTGAAAAAGAGCTGGGGTGGGAAATAGAAATAACTAATTCAAAATTCCCTCCCAAATTCATTCTATAAATAGGTTGTTTCAAGCTTGAAAAAGGGGTTCCAATTTTTTGGAGAGTTCTGAATTCTTAGAGTTAAGGTTTTGATTTCTGGAGTTCAAACTTTTGGGATCGAATCTTCAAAGAATTAGGGGTTCAATTTTATGGTACACAATCTTAGAGTCGAAAAAATCACTCAAAAGGGTTCTGAAACTTCAGAACTCTGCTAGTCTTCTACTTAGCATACAATTCGAGTACTATTTCTGAAATCTTTGTTGGTTGTTCCTCTGTCATGTTTACTTCAACTTAGCTTGGATTTTGTGAAGACCCGACCCGTCGTCTCAGGTGTAACCGCCCCGTGTTTCCCACATTGTGTTGCCTTATGTTTCATTATCCGTTTTGGGTGCGTTAGAATTAAATTGGAGTAATTTTGTTAAGAAATGAGAAACTTAGTCTCTTTTAAGAAGACTTAAGTTGGAAAAGTCAACCGGATGTTGACTTATGAGTTAGAGTACTCGGAATCGAATTCTGATGATTCGGTTAGCTCCGGATGATGAAATGTGACTTAGGAGCGCAATCAAAAGTAATTTTGGAGGTCCGGTGAAGAAGTTAGCATATTTTGGTGAAGTTAGTATTTTGGCGAATTCCGGTTGATAGGTGATATTTTGATCCGGGAGTCGAAATGGAATTCTGAGAGTTAAAGTAGCTTCGTTAGGTGATTTTGGACTTGTTCGCAAAATTTCAGGTCATTCGGACGTCATTTGGTTGGGTTTCGGATTGAATGTGAATTTTGAAAGTTAAAGTTAAACATAAGCTTGAATTTGTTGAAAACGGATGATTTTGATGTTAACGATAAAGTTTTAATGATTGGAACAAGTTTGAATAAGGTTATAGGACGTGTTGATACTTTTGATTGAGGTCTCGGGGGCCTCGGGTGAGTTTCGGGGTCGTTTCGGACCATTTCTAAGTCATTTTGAACTGCTGGTTTTTGGCTACAGCAGTGCTCTATGCGATCGCGGGGATTTGGTCGCGATCGCGGTGAGTAAAATCTGAGAAAAACGTTACTGAATCGCGATCGCGCAAAGCTCTTTGCGATCGCGAAGAAGGAATTTCTGTCGCGCAGGTCCTACTTCGAAAGCTCATATCGTTTTATCGACAAGGAAATTTGAGGTGATTCAAAAACAAAAGTTGTAGATCATCTTGTCTAGTTTTCATAAAGATAAAGAAATAGTGATTTGGATGTTTGTGTAAAATGTTATGGATGTTACACTATAGGCTGTCCGAGGAGGATCTTTAATACACATGTATGCATCGGGAAGCATATATCTCAAAATATATAAGGATTCAAGAAATGAGCAACAAATGAAAGTCATAGCCCTATGTGTCTAAATTCCATAAAATTAAACCATTTGTCATTTGGAGTTGTGTGAAAAAAGTTATGACCATTATACTGAAGCCTGTCCGGAAGAACCGGAATTTATGCACCGCGATCGCGAAGCCTTTCCCACGATCGCGAAGGGTAATTTTTGGGCCAGAAATTTGTTCTCCGAGATCACAAATCATTTCCCGCGATCGCGATAAACAAAATGCCTGGGGCAGAATGTTTTAAAACATTCCAGTCGCGAAAATAACCCACTTTTCCACCATTTTTGGTCACTCTTGAGAGCTTTTGGACGGGAAATGAAGGGGTATCGACTGGGAATCATTGGAGGTAAGTTTTTTGAGTTAATTACATGTTTTTATACAAGAATAATCCATGGAATTCATGAATTTATGGCTAAAAATCAAGAAAATAGGGCTTGGAGAAAAAATCTTGAATTTATGATTTGAAGGGCCATTTCTGGTCCGAATTGAGAGTTCTTGGTATGTACGGACTCGTGGCGAGACGAGGATTCCAGAAATATGAATTTCGTAATTTTTCAGAATGTGGGCCCGGGGCTCGGGTTTTGCCAATTTCGTGATTTTTGGTATTTTTCGAGTTCTTTCAATTGGGTTATGTTCCATTAGCCTGTTATGATATATTTGTACTAATTTTGGCTAGTTTCGATGAGCGTGGAGGCCAGTTTGAGGAGCAAAGGCATCACGAACATGAGTTTTCGCCGGTTCGAGGTGGGTAATACTTGTAAATGATATCCTAAGGGTTAGTAAACCCCGGACTTGCACATCTTAGTGCTGTGTTGAGGTGACTTGCATGCCGAATAACGGGCGTGGGGTAGAGAACCATTGGGGATTGTGACTTGGTCCGTCCCGCGTAATAAAGAATAACACCGAATTGTTTGAAATGAAATTGACGCCTCAATAAAGATATTAATTACCATGAATTGGACTAATTATCATGTTTGGGCTTCGTGCCGATTTTTTTTGAATCCTTTAGGGATTGGTATCATTGTCTTGATAACACTGTGCATATTTTTATCTAAATTTAAGGTTTTAAATGGTATTTTGATATTCAGCATTTTTATAAGGTTATGAAAAACTTGCACAAGGTCTTAATGACATTTTTAGCTATGAGTTAATATGATACTGTTGCCCGAGGGGCTTTCTTGATTATTTGTTAGACTGATTGGGGCCGAGGGCCATATGTTAGGGCATGATGATTTATGTGAGCATATGCATACACATGCATGGATCGGACTGCACGCCGCAGTGGTATATGGATCGGGCTACGCACTGCAGCATGTGTGATATTGATATTGTGCTTGGGCTGTAGGAGCCCCTCCGGAGTCTGAACCCCCACAGTGAGCACGGGTGCCTTTGCATGGATCGGGTCGTACGCCACAGCGTCATATGCATTGCATGGCATACATACATTGGTTTACGTGTACTACGTGGCATAACATTTAGCACTCATACATTACTGGAACACATGCATTATTTGCCTTATTGACCAGATCTCCTGGTGGTATTTGTTAAGGAGTGCTGAGCCCGAGGGGCTGATTTGAGTGCAGACCTGCACTACTTGAGATTGTACCCAGGTATTGGTATGTTATCATGAAAGAAAGAAGCTAAAAATGAGATTTCTAAATAATTTACTCACATATGCTGAAAGGGGATAAAATGATAGTGTGTTGAAGTTTAAAGGTAGTTCCGTATTGTGTAGCATGAGATAGTGCTTTGCGTGGTTTCCTTTCCTTCAGCATTATTTACTTTTATTACCGCTGAGTTGGAAGTACTCACACCCGACTCCCTGCACCTTGTGTGCAGATCCAGGTACATCACAGTAGAGCTGATTCTATGGCCTGCTCGGGAGTGCATTTGGACAGTCGAGGTAGCTGCCAGCGTCTGCAGGACCTGACTCTCTAGTTTATCCTTATTTTGTTCTGTCTATGCCACACTTGTGCACAGTTGTATACACTATCACAATTTATAAATTTTGGTAGAGGCTCATGACTTATGACTCCTGATTCGGTGGGAGGTTTATACTGGTTTTTGGATATCTATCCCCGATGTACTAGATGTTATTTCATTATATTATTGTTGTTTATGCCTACAAAGGGTAAAGTGAGAGCTGATAGCTCTGTGTTATGAATGGTTGGTCGGGCTGGCCTAGCAATATGTTGGGCGCCATCACGATCGGGTTTTGGGGTAGTGACAAGTTGGTATCAGAGCCTAGGTTACTAGGCCTCATGAGTCTTGAGTCGGTTAGTAGAGTCTCGTGGATCGGTACGGAGACGTCTGTATTTATCCTCGAGAGGCTGCAGAACCTTTAGGAAACACTTCACTTTCTTGGAATTCTTATCGTGCGTACTTGATTCAGCTTGAGATGTAATTCTTGAAATTCCTTCCACACGTTTGTATGCGCACTCGAGCGCTTAGTAATAAATTTGCCTTGATGGCTTGTGAATCCCCGATCGAAAGCGAGATATAATCTCTGTCATTTCATGTTGGACCCGTCTGAAGGACTTGAGGCCGAATCTTCGCCTATGGCTTGAGCACCAAGGTGCTGATTTTGCGAGCTGGTATTATGAACTTATATGTTTTGTATTGTCCGTAATTGTAGGAATGTCGGCTAGATAGCCAGGTGATGTGTATCATGGTGGAAGGTGTGCTGAGATACTAAATTGAGGTGAAGCAGGTGGGTTATCTCTTGCGGAGTGCCATTAGGTGAGCTGATTCTTATGTGTAATTGAAAGGTATTTGATATGTGTTATGATTCGAGCAGGTGCAACGCATGTCAGTATATCAATTTTGATAATATGATTCGTGTAGTATTAAGATTAATCTTGTTGATATACATTGTGATGTCTTGTCGAGTTGTGGACGTGTTGTTAGGATGGTTTTGGTCATTCTCTGGCAGGTGGATAGGCCCGATTACAAAGGAAACTCTGCCGAAATTTTTGAAAAATTTGGGACTTAGTAAAAATTTTGTCGCCTAAAGAGTGGGCTTAACTGTAGTGTGAATGAATGCAAGAATTAGGGAAGAGTTAGAATTTTTGATCATTCGTGTCTCTGCAAGCTGGTGAAAGAGTGAGTTTAATCTCACCATGATATTACGACAACAATAAAGTATATGTGTTCTGATAAATATGGCTTCGAGCTAAGTTGGGGAGGTTTCCATTCATTAGCTAATTGCGTAGTTGTATGCTACGTTGGTTATGTCTTAAAGTACACTGACGAACCAGTTCTGGTTGCAGAAATTGAGCCGAGAATAGCACGAGTGAAGCAAGATTTTTATACGGTGCTTTCGTAGATGTGATAAAATAATAGTATGTCTTGAGCTATTGTTGGTAAGGAATGCTCAGTGAATTGAGGAGAATGATGTTTGTTGGTATTTGAATGAGATCATATCCTGTGGTGTCAGGGTGCTAATAAGGCACGAGTGGTTTTGTTCGTTAAGTCTGGTAATTTGCAGTTTCGATAAGAGTGGATGACTCTTGGGAATGTTATAATGTGTTCTAAGATGGTGTATGTGACTAAAGATAGTGTCTTCATTAGAAAAGATGAAGACTTGTGGTATTTTGTGATAACTACGAGACCCTAAATATCAGTATCAGGAAAGTAGTGGTAACAAATTCAGATTCGCAAGAAGTGCTTCAAAACAAAGTATTATGGAAGGTGATATTTCTGGGAGACATTGGAGAAAGTATTCAGTGGCCTATGAGTATTAAAGAATGTGGCCTTATATTTGAATCTCTTGTGGTGAGCCTGAATTGATGCATTGTAATGCTGTAACAAGAGAGAAAAATCAAAATAATGATGTAAACCAAACATGAAGGTTGTGATGGTTGCTCTTGTGCGTTATAAAAAAAAGGGAGTTATTATGGACCTTTGAAAGGTTATTAGACTAAGTTCAATGTGATCAGAATCGTCTTGAAGTCGATGGATAGATTTAATATGAATAATGGCTCTATACCAGGCCAGATGTGTGCATTTTGTAATGCAGTCCTCATGAAAGAGTAGTTAGGTTATTGCTTTATTGTCAGATATCTCGCGTAGTGATGCCTTACGCCGTGTGATTTGTGAAAAGGCTCAAGAAATTGTTATGTGTTGAGAATCCGCGTAGGGATGATGTTACCTGAGCAGCTTGGCTATTGAAAATTCAATTTCGTATATCGCACATCAGTTGTGCTTGGTTTTGTAGCTATAACGCTAAATACCCCTCAGGGATGATATTATCCACTTAGCATGCTTATGATCGATATTTGGTATTTGGTTATGATTAGCACATTTGGTTCGATGTGTATCTCCTTATGTGAGATCTGTGTGTGGATCGGGTGGCACGCCGCCATGGGTATGTTAACTGGATCGGGTTGCACACCGCAACAATGTGATATTGAGTATAATTTTATATATACTATTTCGTATGCCTTGTTCTTTGTTTTCTAAGAAAGTCCCCATTAATGCGTGGAATTGATAATTCATTCCAGAGTTCGTTTTCTTTTGTATTGCGTTAGAATCGGCAGCCTATTGGCACTTTGGGGCATCATATGCGATTTATAGTTATGTCTGGAGTGGCTTATTGCCCAGACAGTTCGTACTTGGAAAGACGAGATCATTGAAGTTGAGATCAATGCAATCTGAGTATGTGAAGTGAAATTATAGAACTAAGACCATTGTTTGGCTCAGAATGAGTTGATAGTTCTTGTAAAGAGTATAGAACTAATAAATTGTTGTTTCGGTAGTAGTTATGAATGTGTTCAGGTCTCATCCGTTGTGTCAACATTGTAAAAATTTGAACAAGACCTGTGTATGTCATACAGAGCATGTGATGTATAGTGATTCCTTCCAAGTGATTAGTTAAAGAATCTTCGGATGATTAAGGAAAATGGTATTGCTAAGTGGAAGTGATTTGATGAGAGTATATGTCTCGGAAAAGGGTAATGTGATTAAACTAATTATATTATATATCAGTAGTATTGCGGCATGTTCATGTTGGGTCCATTGGTGGTATTCGAGTATGCTCTGTATCACAGGTAAACATTGAGCATCTGTCATGGGATGAATGATTATCAAATATGTGCGTGTATTGCACGGTGGAAATTGGATTAGGAATGATTATTGGTGTATTATATGGAGTTTTGATGTACAGGCTATGTGGTGATGTTGGAATTTAGACTGATTGTCTTAGTGTTGGGTGATTTTGAACTATTGCATTAAGGGCAACGTCATAAATGCCACGGGTTAAGTGGTGAAGTGCGTTAGAATACATTTTAGCAAAATGATTTATATTTTAATGAATCAGCGGACAGCTGGGAAGGACCATTTTCTTAATTGGGTATTTGAGATGGATGTCAGTGCGGAGGTTGCTATCACTGATCCCATCCCGGTATGGAAGGAATTTTTGAATGCGTTTCTTAATGGTGCATGTATTATGCAGGTTGTGGTTAGGTCGTATTGATTGTGTCATGTCACCGGGATGGTGTGTTTGGTCAAAGGAGATAGTGAGGATCATTAATGAATATAGACAGATTTGATTTCAGCATGTTTGATGGATAAATATCAAGATTTCGGTTCAAAATTTTGTTATGGTAATTGCTAGAGGATAAATGGCCTCATGAATGGGTGACCTGAGGAATGGATATGGTTTATCGATTGTTTTATTTACCATTGGCAATATATGAAAGTGTTGGAATAAGTCTCTAGCTAATAAAAGGGTTTTCCATCGACATCTGGTTATCATGGGCAGCTGTTGGGAATGGAAGTTATTGCTGCATGTGTTTGAGTTATACGGTATAATATATGAATTCACCTGAGGTTGTAGGTATGGATTATTACAGCTGATTCGAGTTTATTTTGAGTAAAAATGTGAGGTTCTGATCTTGTGTAAGATTTCCGAAGGTGAAATGTAGTTCTATAGTTTATGGATCAGATGGATTGAGTAATTTCAGCTAAGTTGTGTTGTCGGACCTATATGAGATAGGGTGACGTGGGATCACTGCGGGTTAGGTAAAGTTATTCAACTATTGGTGAGTTTCTTGAACAACTCTAGGTCCGCTCGAGGACGAGCGTTTGTTTAAGTTGGGGAGAATGTGACGACCCGACCCGTCGTCTCAGGTGTAACCGCCCCGTGTTTCCCACATTG
Organism: Nicotiana noctiflora; assembly: GCA_032618575.1. NCBI lineage: Eukaryota > Viridiplantae > Streptophyta > Magnoliopsida > Solanales > Solanaceae > Nicotiana > Nicotiana noctiflora. Next base: position 58,379 of record JASVEL010005589.1, read on the forward strand.
TGTTGCCTTATGTTTCATTATCCGTTTTGGGTGCGTTAGAATTAAATTGGAGTAATTTTGTTAAGAAATGAGAAACTTAGTCTCTTTTAAGAAGACTTAAGTTGGAAAAGTCAACCGGATGTTGACTTATGAGTTAGAGTACTCGGAATCGAATTCTGATAATTCGGTTAGCTCCGGATGATGAAATATGACTTAGGAGTGCAATCAAAAGTAATTTTGGAGGTCTGGTGAAGAAGTTAGCATATTTTGGCGAAGTTAGTATTTTGGCGAATTCCGGTTGATAGGTGATATTTTGGTCCGGGAGTCGAAATGAAATTCTGAGAGTTGTAGTAGCTTCGTTAGGTGATTTTGGACTTGTTCGCAAAATTTCAGGTCATTCGGACGTCATTTGGTTGGATTTCGGATTGAATGTGAATTTTGAAAGTTAAAGTTAAACATAAGCTTGAATTTGTTGAAAACGGACGATTTTGATGTTAACGATAGAGTTTTGATGATTGGAACAAGTTTGAATAAGGTTATAGGACGTGTTGGTACTTTTGATTGAGGTCCCGGGGGCCTCGGGAGAGTTTTGGGGTCGTTTCGGACCATTTCTAAGCCATTTTTAACTGCTGGTTTTTGGCTACAGCAGTGCTCTATGCGATCGCGGGGATTTGGTCGCGATCGCGGTGGGTAAAATCCGAGAAAAATGTTACGGAATCGCGATCGTGTAAAGCTCTTTGCGATCGCGAAGAAGGAATTTCTGTCGCACAGGTCCTACTTCGGAAGCTCATATCTTTTTATCTACAAAGAATTTGGAGATACTTCAAAATCAAAAGTTGTAGCCCATCGTGTCTAGTTTTCAAAAAGATAAAGAAATAGTGATTTGGATGTCTGTGTAAAAGGTTATGGATGTTACACTATAGGCTGTTCGAGGAGGATCTTTAATACACATGTATGCATTGGGAAGCGTATATCTCAAAATGTATAAGGACTAAGGAAAGGAGCAACAAATGAAAGTCATAGCCCTATGTGTCTAGTTTCCAGAACATTAAACCATTTGTCATTTGGAGTTGTGTGCAAAAAGTTATGACCATTATACAGAAGCCTGTTCGGAAGAACCGGAATTTATGCACCGCGATCGCGAAGCCTTTCCCGCGATCGCGAAGGATAATTTTTGGGCCATAAATTTGTTCTCCGCGATCGCAAAGCATTTCCCGCGATCGCGATGAACAAAATGCCTGGGCAGAATGTTTTAAAACATTCCAGTAGCGAAAATAACCCACTTTTCCACCATTTTTGGTCACTCTTGAGAGCTTTTGGACGGGAAATGAAGGGGTATCGACTGGGAATCGTTGGAGGTAAGTTTTATGAGTTAACTACATGTTTTTATACAATAAGAATCCATGGAATTCATGAATTTATGGCTAAAAATCAAGAAAATAGGGCTTGGAGAAAAAATCTTGAATTTATGATTTGGAGGGCCATTTGTGGTCCGAATTGATAGTTCTTGGTATGTACGGACTCGTGGCGAGACGAGGATTCCAAAAATATGAATTTCGTAATTTTTCAGAATGTGGGCCCGGGGCTCGGGTTTTGCCAATTTCGTGATTTTAGGTATTTTTCGAGTTCCATTAGCCTATTATGATATATTTGTACTAATTTTGGCTAGTTTCGATGCGCGTGGAGGCCGGTTTGAGGAGCAAAGGCGTCGCGGGCATGAGTTTTCGCCGGTTCGAGGTGGGTAATACTTGTAAATGATGTCCTAAGGGTTAGTAAATCCCGGACTTGCACATCTTAGTGCTGTGTTGAGGTGACTTGCATGCCGGATAACGGGCGTAGGGTAGAGAACCATTGGGGATTGTGACTTGATCCATCCAGCGTAATAAATAATAACACCTAATTGTTTGAAATGAAATTGACGCATCAATAAAGATATTAATTATCATGAATTGGACTAATTATCATGTTTGGGCTTCGTGTCGATTTTTTTTGAATCCTTCAGGGATTTGTATCATTGTCTTGATAACACTGTGCATATTTTTATCTAAATTTAAGGTTTTAAATGGTATTTTGCTATTTAGCATTTTTATAAGGTTATGAAAAACTTGCACAAGGTCTTAATGACATTTTTAGATGTGAGCTAATATGATATTGTTGCCCGAGGGGCTTTCTTCATTATTTGTTAGACTGATTGGGGCCTAGGGCCATATGTTAGGGCATGACAATTTATGTGAGCATATGCATACAAATGCATGGATCGGACTGCACGCCGCAGTGGTATATGGATCGGGCTGCGCGCCGCAGCATTTGTGATATTGATATTGCGCTTGGGCTGTAGGAGCCCCTCCGGAGTCTGAACCCCCACAGTGAGCGCAGGTGCCTTTACATGGATCGGGCTATACGCCACAGCATCATATGCATTGCATGGCATACATATATTGGTTTACGTGTACTACGTGGCATAATATTTAGCACTCATACATTACTGGAACACATGCATTATTTGCCTTATTGACCAGATCTCCTGGTGGTATTAGTTAAGGAGTGCTGAGCCCGAGGGGCTGATTTGAGTGCAGACCTGCACTGCTTGAGATTGTACCCATGTATTGGTATGTTATCATGAAAGAAAGAAGCTAAAAATGAGATTTCTAAATAATTTACTCACATATGCTGAAATGGGATAAAATGATAGTGTGTTGAAGTTTAAAGGTAGTTTTGTATGGTGTAGCATGAGATAGTGCTTTGCGTGGTCTCCTTTCCTTCAGCATTATTTACTTTTATTACCGCTGAGTTGGAAGTACTCACACCCGACTCCCTGCACCTTGTGTGCAGATCCAGGTACATCACAGTAGAGCTGATTCTATGGCTGCTCGGGAGTGCATTTGGACAGTCGAGGTAGCTGCCAGCGTCCGCAGGACCCGACTCTCCAGTTTATCCTTACTTTGTTCTGTCTATGCCACACTTGTGCACAGTTGTATACACTATCACAATTTATAAATTCTGGTAGAGGCTCATGACTTATGACTCCTGATTCGGTGGGAGGTTTATACTGGTTTTGGGATATCTATCCCCGATGTACTAGACGTTATTTCATTATATTATTGTTGTTTATGCCTACAAAAGGTAAAGTGAGAGCTGATAGCTCTGTGTTATGAATGGTTGGTCGGGCTAGCCTAGCAATATGTTGGGCGCCATCACGACCGGGTTTTGGGGTCGTGACAGATTTTTATCTGCTCGAGTTATTTGCTGGTTGCATGTTGAGTTGTGAGATTTGTTGTGTTAATTGCTCCTGTTCGCTGTTGCTTATCGCCATTGATGTTGCTGATTTTTCCTTCTTCTCCAACACCTAGAACTCATCAATTTGCTTTTGAATCAGGTACACTACTATGTCCTGGAGCTGTAATTGAGCTGTTGATTGAAGAAATAAAAATGTTAATCATGTTCTAGTTATTCATTGTATATCTGTTCTATTCGTTATGTAATTTTGAGTGCCTAGATCTCCGTAATTCATTAACGATCTGGTTGTAAAAGTAATTGACTAGATAAGTATACTTTGAATTTAGTAGTAGTGGTAGTAATAAAAACGGTAGGTTAAATAAGCTAGGCAAAAATGATTACTTAAATCTAAGATTAAAATTGGTTAAAACTTAGTTAAATCGCCTGGATTTATAACTATTATGAATTATATGTGTAGTATTAATACCTGGACGCTCTACTAATCCAGTTTTGAATCTGATTCAATTAATTGGAAAAGTATAAGTAGTTTTGAATTTCAAATTGTATTACTGTTTATCCTTACTTCAAATGATTTAGCTATAAATTTGCTTTTAGACTCTGCAATTTGATAACAGTAGTTCAAGCATGCTTAGTTAAAATTAGAATACTATTTTCTTTAGTTAAAAATAAAGTGATAAAAAAAATCCTGCAACCAGTGTCATAATAACGATTTGAATATCAGATTCTGCCAGTTGAATAATAACATTGATATAAACTACTATGTTAGAATTCTTAATTAATTGTTAAATATTGAAATCAGTAGTGACTAAATGCAAATTGGCATTTGTAAAAAACTATTAATTTACATTCATAAGTGCTGCTAAAATGATAATTAGTTCCTGTCTTGCTTTAAATGTGAACGATTTGTGCCTCAATGGGAAATGAGGCCTTGATCGAATTGAAATGGCATTCATGCCTTCGAAAAGGAACAGCAACATATGCTGGGCTCCAGAGGCCCAGTTGTATTTGACTATGAACTGTTAGGCAGTCTGAAGTCCATGCCTAATAATGAATAATGGCCTGGACACCAATATTAATAGTCTGAAATTAATACAAAAACAGTCATTTATTAGGAAGAAAAAATAAAAATATAAAATATAGTGCACAAATAGGATTGACCTTTAAAAATAAGGGATGAGACTCGTTACAAAAATTGAAAACACACGGGGCCCCCAAATAAGTTTCAACATAAAAAATCTAGATCCGGAAGGACCGTTTAGCGAATTTCACGGTCTTTCCCAAAGTTAATAAAGACGTAGATACTTTAGGCGCGATTAATAATATTATATTCCTAACACGAGTGCACATTTATGTGAGCCAAATCCAAATCCCGGCGAAGTTGAAATACACTAAAGTCACGGGCGTACTGGTACGGTGTGACTCAAAATGCGTTTTCGCGACGTCGCAATTCTTAAAAGATTGAAAAACGGGACATTAATAATGCATAAAATTGAAGCATATAAAGAAATCAGATAAAAACAAATACAACAGTTGAGCGACCGTGCTAGAACCATAGAATCCGGGAGTGCCTAACACCTTCTCCCGGGTTAAAAAAATTCCTTATCCGGATTTCTGATTCGCAGACTATAACAGAGTCATAATTTCCTCGGTTTGTGATTAAACCGGTGACTTGGGACACCATTATTTTCCCAAGTGGCGACTCTAAATTTTAATAAATAAATCACGTTCTGATTGTCCTTTAATTGGAAAAACTCCTTCCCTTCTTATTATTATATCCCTTCCCGGGGTGTAGTATTAATAAGCGGTACATAAGCAGTAGCGGTAAGAAAAAGGAGGTGTGACACTCATAAGGCTACAAAGCATTATGGACATGTGCATTATCTGCATATCACCATTTTGTATTAAAGAAGAGTATTTTCAAGTTATTGCTTACCTCATAAAGCTGTTTTACCTTTCCAATGTATCCTGTGTTCCACCAGCATCCTTGTTATCATCATTCTGGAATAGGTAAGGGTATTTAGACTTCATCTCTTCTTCCGCTTCCCATGTCATTTTTTCCATATTCTTGTTCCTCCGCAATACTTTGACAGAAGCTACATCTTTTGTTCTCAGCTTGCAAACTTGTAATATAGCCACTGGCACTTCTTCACATGATATATCCTCTATAACTTGTACATCATTGATAGGGACAACTCGAGAAGGGTCGCAATATATTTCCTCAACATAGATACGTGGAATACCAGATGGACAGATTCCAATTTGGATGGCAATTCTAACTCATAAGCAACCTGTCCAATTCGTCAAAGAATTTTGTATGGACCGATATACTGTAGACTCAGCTTACCTTTTTTTTACAAAACGCATAACACCCTTCATTGGCGCGATCTTTAGGAAAACCCAATTACCAACCTCAAACTACAGATCATGACGTCGGACATCAGAATAAGACTTTTGCCTGCTTTGTGTCATCCTCAATCGCTCTTGTATCAATTTCACCTTCTCAATGGCTTGGTGAATCAAATCTGGCCCATATAATTCTGTTTCACCAACTTCGAACCATGCAACTGGTGATCTACATTTCTTCCCATATAGAGCCTCGTATGGGGCCATTTAATACTGGAATGGTAGCTATTATTGTATGCAAATTCAATGAGTGGAAGATGGTGTAACGACCCGACCCGTCGTTACGGGAATTTACCACTCCGTCATGTTGCAATTGCATGTTTTATGCTTTTATATCAGTGTTAGGGTCTATCGGGTGAGTTAGGAGTGATTTGGATTGAAAATGAAACAAATAGCATGTTTGAAGAAAGCTTGAATATGAAAAGTCAACCAAGAGTTGACTATTGAGTTAGAGTGCTCGGAACCGGATTCTGATGATTCGACTAGTTCCGGGGGATCATTTATGACTTAGGAGAGCAATCGGAATTGAATTCGGAGGTCCGGTGTAGCTTTAAGCTTGAATTGGCGAATGTTGAATTTTGGCGAAAACCGGATGGTAGGTGATATTTTGATCCGGGGGTCGGAATGGAATTCCGACAATTTCTGTAGCTCCGCTAGGTGATTTTGGATATGCCTGCAAAATTTCAGGTCATTCGGACATCGTTTGGTCGGGTTTTTGATCGAATGTGTAATTCGGAAAGTTTTAAGAAATTTAGGCTTGAATCCGTGTGTAATTGGTGATTTTGATGTTTAGTGGTGGTGTTTTTATGATTGGAACAAGTTCGTATCGTGTTTATGAGTATGTTGGTGGTTTTCGTTGGGGTCCCGGGGGCCTCGGGATGAATTCGGGGGTCCAAACGGACCAATTTGTGCCAAAAGGCACTGCTGTTCTGCTGCAATAATCGCAGAAAAATTTTGTTCTCCGCGATCGCGGAGATGGCCATGCGATCGCGTAAGGGAGAAATCCTGAGCTCTGCGATCGCGAAGCAAAGCCTGCGATCGCGTAAGTCTGAAGGTTGGAGCATTGCGATCGCGTGAGGTTTTATGCGATCGCGTAGGGTATTTGGTCGGAAGCAGTGCGATCGCGTGTCGTGTGTCGCGATCGCGTAGGTTAATCTGGGAGCCGGCCGAGTTTGTTCACTGCGATCGCGTTAATTCGTTTGCGATCGCGTAGGGTCACTGAATTGTTCACTGCGATCGCGTCCAGGATCACGCGATCGCGTGAGGCCGTGAATTTGTGCATCGCGATCGCGTGAGGAAGATCGCGATCGCGTAGGGTTAATTCGTCTGGCAGAGAATTTAATCACAGAACAGAGGGGCTACGGGTTTCATTCATGAAACCTCCATTTTTGAGTTCTAGAGAGAGAAACTCACGGGAATTGTTGGTAAATCATCGGGTATTCGTTGGAGGTAAGTTTTGTGGCTTAATTACATCATTTTAACATGAAATCCTTGGTTAATTCTCTGTAAATGGGAGATTAGATGTGGGTTTTAACCTTAGGCCTAAATTGTAGAAAAACAAGGATTTGAATGGGCAAATGGAGTCCGATTTTGGTAAAATTGATATGCTTAGACTCGTATTGAGACGAGGGTTCCGGAAATGTGAATTTCGTAAATTTTCGGAATGTGGGCCCGGGGCTCGGGTTTTGACAACTTTGGGAATTTTGATGTAAATTGAGTTGTATTGATCGGGTGTCGTCCCATTGGCCTAAATTGTTGTATTTTTACTGTATTTGATCAGATTCTACGCGTGCGGAGCTTGATTCTCGTGGCAAGGGCATTGCGGAGTAGTCGTCGTGCCGTATTGAGGTGAGTAATAGATGCGGGTGATGACCAGCGGGTTCGAAACCCCGGTATACCACTTTGTGACGCTGTATAGCGGCGAGACACGCACACTCTTGAGAGTGCGGGGTCGATCATGAATTGGAGACTATATATTAGTCCGACCTGTTGATACCTGTATTATTGGCTATTCTAGAGCCGTCGAACCTCTTTCTCGGATGGTTGCATATATATATATATTGTGATAATGGCTACTCTTGAGCCGAGGAACCCCCTTCTTGGGCGGTTGATTATACATGTGGGCCGTGAGCCGGTTATTGGATCCCGCGAGGATCGTTATCATTGTCTTATCACATAGACATGCTAGTTTACTACTAGTCCGCAACTATTTTTGTTATTATGCTAATTCCAATCTCTTGGAACTTGATATTACTGTTTTCCAACCGAAAAATGATAAAAGAGTTTTCAAAAACTACTTTTGAGCCTCGCGAGGCTCGTATCCGCATATTAGCCGACTAGTAGTGGATCGGGCCGCACGCCGCAGCCGAGATATATGTTGGATCGGACCGCACGCCGCAGGATATCTCTATGAGATGTGCTTGGGCTGTAGGAGCCCCTCCGGAGTCCGAACCCCCACAGAAAGCACGGGTACCCAAAATTGGAGTCGGCTACACGCCGTAGCGGTCATATCATGCATTGCATTGCATTTAGCTACATCTCCTAGCTGTTATGCTATTTATTGGTAATTGTTGGAAACAGGTACAGTGAAGATTGATTCTATGACAGGGTAGCCGACTATAGCTTTACATAGTGCTTTATTGCGGATTTCTTATCTGCGCTGTCTTACCCTTGTTTATTACCACTGAGTCTGGCAGTACTCATTTTACTCCCTGCACCTTGTGTGCGGATCCGAGTACCTCTCAGCAGTGATCCGAGTAGCCGTGCGAGGCGACGTTTGTGGATATTCGAGGTAGCCGCAGAGTCCGCAGGACCCGACATCCCTTCCTACCGTCTTTGGATTTTGTATTGACATTTCTTTCCGCACTTGGTATTTTGTAAACCCTTATACACTCATGTTCGGTAGAGGCTCACGACTCTTGACCCTTGGTCTATGGGAGTTGATGTATTATGGGACTTGGTTCCTCGTTTTCGTTATATGTATCGCTATTGTTTCGTGATTTAATATGCTTAAATGGGCTAAAGAGAGCGTCTAGCTCCGTTGTTTATATTGATTGGTCGGGCTGGCTTAGCAATGTGTCGGGCGCCATCACGACCGGATTTGGGGTCGTGACAAGCGGTATCGAGCCTAGGTTTACTAGGCCTCGCGAGTCTTGAGCCGGTTAGTAGAGTCTTGTGGATCGGTACGGGGACGCCCGTACTTATCCTCGGGAGGTCGCGAACCTTTAGGAAACACTTCACATTTCTTGGAATTCTTATCGTGCGCACTTGATTCAGACTTGAGATATAATTTTTGAAATTCCTTCCACACGTCCGTGTACGCATCGAGCGCTCGTAATGTAATTGCCTTATGGCTTATGATTTCCTCGAACGAGGGGCGAGATATAATCTCGGTGAGTTCATGTTGGACCAGTCAGGATGACTTGAGGCTGGACCTTGTTTATGACTTGAGCATCGAGGTGCCGATTTTGTGAGTGGTGGCAATAGATAATGTATTGAGGGTTTGAAACCCCGTATTTGCACTATACAGTGTTGTGCTGAGAGGGAATACGCGTCATGTGACGAGCGTGGTGGTATTGTGACCGGGGATTTGGACTTGATCCTTCCCAATTGATAAATTACTGTGTAAAGTGACTAAGACCGGGCTTATATCTATGTACTTGGGCTAGTAGCCATGTTTGGGGCCTTGTGCCGATCTGTAGAGTATTATGGAAGGTTTACTAATGGATGAGTTGTTAATTGTTCGACTCTTATCTAAACTGTTGTGTAGCCCCGAGCTATGGGCATGGTGAATAATTATCATATCTCGTAATTGGAAGGTAAAGTGCCTTAGGTGTAGTGGAACAAGTTTAAACTCAGGAAGACTAAAATGATTATGCTATGTGTATCCTGGTGGAAGGTATTGTGCTGAAATGCTAAATTGAGGCGAGGTAGGTGGGTTGATTCTCATGTGTAATTGAAAGGTATTGATATGTGTTATGATTCGAGCAGATACATCGCAGGTTCAAGTATAAATTGTGATGATATAATTCGTGTAGTATTGATATTTAATGTTGTTGAAATACATTGTGATGTCTTGTTGAGTTGTGGAAGTATATCTAGGATGGTTTGGTGATTCTCTGGCAGGTGGATAGGCCAATTTACAAAGGAAACTCCGCCGAAATTTTTGGAAAATTCGGGACTTAGAAAAGATTTTTGTCACCTAAAGAGGGGGCGTAACTGTTGTGTGTGAATGAATGCAAGAATTGCAAAAGAGTTAATATTTCCGATGATTCGAATCTCCGCCGAAGCTTGTAAATGACTTGAGTTTAATATCATACTAACATTTCGGCATCACTTGAGTAATACTGATATGAGTGGTTGAAAGTGCTTTGATGAATGGCTTCGAGCTAAGTTTGGGAGGTTGCTATTGATTAACTGATTGCACTATTGTGTGCTATGTTGATTCTGTCTCTAAGTATGTTGGAAAATTCTGATAAAGGTTATGGTGCTTCATAGATGTGAAGAAATACTAGGGTATTTTGGAACTGAGGTTGGTAAGGAATGCTTGGTGTATAGAAAAGAGTGATAGCTAATAGTATCCGTATGTAATCATGATCTGCAGTGTCAGAGTTCTAATAAGGCACGAGTGGTTCTGTTCAATAAGACAGTTGAATTACAGCTGAATAAGGATGACCGACGCCCGAGAATTGTTTACGGTGTTCAAGATTTTACTTGTAACAGTCAGGTGTCTCAAAATTGTGCATGTGGCTAAAGATGGTGGGTTCGTTAGAAGAGATCGGTACTTGTGTTATATTATGTGAATGATGGGATTCTATGTAATCCGTATTGGAAGGTAATGATAACGAATTCAAATCGCAAGAGGTTCTTCAAAATAAAGTATTGTAGGATGTGATCCTTCCTGGAAATATTGAGAGAGTATTCAGTGGCCTATATGTCTCAGACCGTGTGGTCTTATGTACGAGTCTCGTGTGGAATGAGTTCATGTGTTATGGTGGTACAGTAGTGGCTAATATTAAATCAAAGATGAATCAGAAAGGAAACTGGGTAAATGGAATGACTTGTTAATAAACCGAAGTGGTATGATAAAGAATACGACTAATTCCTGGTATGTGGTTGAAGTAAGGAGTCTTGCAGATATTGTGCAATAAAGCTTTTGAGTGTTGGCAGTCGTGTAACCCGATATGGGTATAATATGTGTATAAGGACTCAGTCCTGGCAGTTTAACTTATGCAATGTGATTGGGAGAAAGAGTTTATGATGTGTTTTAATGTGGTTTGAAAAATAAGTGTATTTCCTGTTGGTATGCAAAGCTTGGAATGTGTAATGAGTTTTCTCTATATGAGATCATAAAAGTCCTTGACTAGTTGATTGCGTCGATGTTTGCGGCGTAGGAAAGTGATGAGAATTTCCATGTTATCTTAGTATGGTATACGCGATGTGTTATGGAAAGTTGATAATGGTATATTCTAGGTTTTGAGAACAGTTCATAATATATGGGAAGTCAATAAAATTATTGAGCAACGCGAACAACTGCAGATGAATTAAGAATCGATCTTTCTGATGATTTAAGAAAAACGGTACTGCTATTCTATTAACTTGGCAGGGTATATGATCCAAAAAGGACAAGGTAATGTAAAATGATGATATCCAGTTGTATGGTGGTATTCTCTTGTTGGATCGACTATAATAACTGAATCGTTGATGGCATAGTGAAATTTCCGAATGGCCGTCGTGGTATGAATGGACGCTTGATGTGCGTTATGTATTCGTACGGTGAAATACGGAATCAGGCATAGTAATTCATATGTTATATATGTGAAGGAGACTTGAAATTCTCGTTAATCCGCCTATGCAGTGGTTGTATATCGTGTGCATCGACACCGTTTTGTGATTATTGGAAATCGGAAGCCTTAGAGGCTCTCTCTTGACTTGATAAAACGAATTCGAATTATGATACTTGATTGTTGACTGGTTGTCATGGGTCAGATTGTCTAGACTAATGTGATATGGACTATGTCGAAAAATGGCACAAATTGCATAGAAGAGAGCATCAGAGTATGCTCCAACAGAGTAGTTGTACCCAGGACCAGCGGACGGCTGGTAGGCATTGCTTTGTCAGTTGGACCTTAGTGGCGGATGTTAGTATAGAGGTATCTACCATTGATTCAGTTCCAGTATTGAGAAAAGTTGTCGGATGCGTTTCATGTGGCCGAGCTTGAGGCTATATATATATATGTTTGTCGTAATGAGAAAATTTGACTCGATATGCATTTCCTTTTTGCGAGATTTATGCATGGATCGGGTGGCACGCCGCCACGGGTTATTTGGATCGGGTGGCACGCCGCCACAGGTATGTCATTGGAGCGGGTTGCACGCCGCAACAGAATATTGTAAAAATATAGTTAGTTATATGCTACTGGTATACAATACTTCCCCACTTTTGAGGAAAAGACCGTTTGGAGTATCGCTTGGCGAATGGCACATCGGTTGTGTCCTTTCAGGATTTAATAGCATACATTAATTGTTTCACCGTGAGTGAGATTGATTGCTTGGATTCAGACCTAAATATGTGCGTGGCTGACCGTTTTGAGCTTGGTAAATTGAGGTGCTTCATGAGTAATAGTGTTTGGATATAATCACGAATCGTGGTAAGGCCACGTGATGTTATGACCTCTCGAGGAGGATTCAGGTACTCTTTCTATAATGCGAGACGCGATCTCAGTTCTATGTTATGATGGCACAGAGGAATTGAATTGCAGCTCTATTTGCTGGAGACAGTTGTCATGATTTGAGCTGTCATGATTCGAGTGTGTGCAGACGTTTCTATTGGAGCCTATGTTGTGCTCGTCGTGGCTTAGGCCGGTGTTAAGGTGTTTATCACCAGTGTGGTGTGTTATAATCGAAATGACCGTTGGAGTCATTATTGAATACGAGCATATTGGGTCTTAGCTTGTTAGAAAGGTAGAAACCGAGGTTTGGCTCCGAAACCTATCGTGGTATGAGTTTTAAAAAGGGAAATAGATTCACGAATGGTTAACCCGAGAGATGGGTTCGGTATATCGCGTGCTTCAGCTGCCGGGGGGCAGGATATGGAGGTGTTGGAATAAGACTCTATCTAATGAAAGAGGTTTTCACCTAGTATTTGGTGATTGTGGCCAGTTGTTGTGATTAGAGACTATCGTCTCGAGTGATTGGGTTGTTGATACATCATATGATCTCACCCGGAGTGGTGAGTATGGCTTATTGCAGTGGATTCTAGTGTATCCTGAGTACAGGAATGGGATTAGCAATTGGTATATGATTTCAGAAAGTACAATGTGGTTTATGGTTAAGATGGTCTGTGAGATTTCAGCTATATGGTGTTTCAGGCTTATGAGAGATAGGGTGACGTATGATCGCCCTAATATATGCTTGGTAAGGTCATTCAGCTATTGGGTTGCTTCTAGTACAACTCTGAGTACGCTCGAGGACGAGCGATTGTTTAAGTTGGGGAGAATGTAACGACCCGACCCGTCGTTACGGGAATTTACCACTCCGTCATGTTGCAATTGCATGTTTTATGCTTTTATATCAGTGTTAGAGTATATCGGGTGAGTTAGGAGTGATTTGGATTGAAAATGAAACAAATAGCATGTTTGAAGAAAGCTTGAATATGAAAAGTCAACCAAGAGTTGACTATTGAGTTAGAGTGCTCGAAACCGGATTCTGATGATTCGACTAGTTCCGGGGGATCATTTATGACTTAGGAGAGCAATCGGAATTGAATTCGGAGGTCCGGTGTAGCTTTAAGCTTGAATTGGCGAATGTTGAATTTTGGCGAAAACCGGATGGTAGGTGATATTTTGATCCGGGGGTCGGAATGGAATTCCGACAATTTCTGTAGCTCCGCTAGGTGATTTTGGATATGCCTGCAAAATTTCAGGTCATTCGGACATCGTTTGGTCGGGTTTTTGATCGAATGTGTAATTCGGAAAGTTTTAAGAAATTTAGGCTTGAATCCGTGTGTAATTGGTGATTTTGATGTTTAGGGTGGTGTTTTTATGATTGGAACAAGTTCGTATCGTGTTTTGGAGTATGTTGGTGGTTTTCGTTGGGGTCCCGGGGCCCTCGGGTTGATTTCGGGGGTCCAAACGGACCATTTCTTCTATTTTTGAACTGCTGTTCTGCTGCAATAATCGCAGAAAAATTTTGTTCTCCGCGATCGCGGAGATGGCCATGCGATCGCGTAAGGGAGAAATCCTGGGCTCTGCGATCGCGAAGTTAAGCCTGCGATCGCGTAAGTCTGAAGGTTGGAGCATTGCGATCGCGTGAGGTTTTACGCGATCGCGTAGGGTATTTGGTCGGAAGCAGTGCGATCGCGTGTCGTGTGTCGCGATCGCGTAGGTTAATCTGGGAGCCGGCCGAGTTTGTTCACTGCGATCGCGTTAATTCGTTTGCGATCGTGTAGGGTCACTGAATTGTTCACTGCGATCGCGTCCAGGATCACGCGATCGCGTAGAGGAAAATTAGGCCGCCCAAAATTTGTGCATCGCGATCGCGTGCCAAAGGCTGCGATCGCGTAGGGTTAATTCGTCTGGCAGAGAATTTAATCACAGAACAGAGGGGCTACGGGTTTCATTCATGAAACCTCCATTTTTGAGTTCTAGAGAGAGAAACTCACGGGAATTGTTGGTAAATCATCGGGTATTCGTTGGAGGTAAGTTTTGTGGCTTAATTACATCATTTTAACATGAAATCCTTGGTTAATTCTCTGTAAATGGGAGATTAGATGTGGGTTTTAACCCTAGGCCTAAATTGTAGAAAAACAAGGATTTGAATGGGCAAATGGAGTCCGATTTTGGTAAAATTGATATGCTTAGACTCATATTAAGACGAGGGTTCCAGAAATGTGAATTTCGTAAAATTTCGGAATGTGGGCCCGGGGCTCGGGTTTTGACAACTTTGGGAATTTTGATGTAAATTGAGTTGTATTGATTGGGTGTCGTCCCATTGGCCTAAATTGTTGTATTTTTACTGTATTTGATCAGATTCTACGCGTGCGGAGCTTGATTCTCGTGGCAAGGGCATTGCGGAGTAGTCGTCGTGCCGTATTGAGGTGAGTAATAGATGTGGGTGATGACCAGCGGGTTCGAAACCCCGGTATACCACTTTGTGACGTTGTATAGCGGCGAGACACGCACACTCTTGAGAGTGCGGGGTCGATCATGAACTGGAGACTATATATTAGTCCGACCTGTTGATACCTGTATTATTGGCTATTCTAGAGCCGTCGAACCTCCTTCTCGGATGGTTGCATATATATATATTGTGATAATGGCTACTCTTGAGCCGAGGAACCCCTTCTTGGGCGGTTGATTATACATGTGGGCCGTGAGCCAGTTATTGGATCCCGCGAGGATCGTTATCATTGTCTTATCACATAGACATGCTAGTTTACTACTAGTCCGCAGCCATTTTTGTTATTATGCTAATTCCAATCTCTGGAACTTGATATTACTGTTTTTCCAACTGAAAAATAATAAAAGAGTTTTCAAAAACTACTTTTGAGCCTGCGAGACTGTATCTGCATATTAGCTGACTAGTAGTGGATCGGGCTGCACGCCGCAGCGAGGTATATGTTGGATCGGACTGCGCGCCGCAGGGATATCTCTATGAGATGTGCTTGGGCTGTAGGAGCCCCTCCGGAGTCTGAACCCCCACAGTGAGCACGGGTACCCAAAATCGGAGTCGGGCTACACGCCGTAGCGGTCATATCATGCATTGCATTGCATTTAGCTACATCTGCTAGCTGTTATGCTATTTATTGGTAATTGTTGGAAACAGGTACAGTGAAGATTGATTCTATGACAGGGTAGCCGACTATAGCTTTACATAGTGCTTTATTGCGGATTTCTTATCTGCGCTGTCTTACCCTTGTTTATTACCACTGAGTCTGGCAGTACTCATTTTACTCCCTGCACCTCGTGTGCAGATCCAGGTACCTCTCAGCAGTGATCCAGTAGCTGTGCGAGGCGACGTTTGTGGATATTCGAGGTAGCCGCAGAGTCCGCAGGACCCGACATCCCTTCCTACTGTCTTTGGATTTTGTATTGACATTTCTTTCCGCACTTGGTATTTTGTAAACCCTTATACACTCATGTTCGGTAGAGGCTCATGACTCTTGACCCTTGGTCTATGGGAGTTGATGTATTATGGGACTTGGTTTTCCGTTTTCGTTACATGTATTGTTGTTATTTCGTGAATTAATTTGCTTAAATGGGCTAAAGAGAGCTTCTAGCTCCGTTGTTGATATTGATTAGTCAGGCTGGCCTAGCAGTGTGTTGGGCGCCATCACGACCGGATTTGGGGTCGTGACAAGTTGGTATCAAAGCCTAGGTTTACTAGGCCTCATGAGTCTCGAGCCGGTTAGTAGAGTCTTGTGGATCGGTACGGGGACGCATGTACATATCCTCGGGAGGCTGCGAACCTTTAGGAAACACTTCACATTTCTTGGAATTCTTATCGTGCGCACTTGATTCAGCTTGAGATATAATTTTTGAAATTCCTTCCACACGTCTGTGTACGCATCGAGCGCTCAGTAATGTAATTGCCTTATGGCTTATGATTTCCTCGAACGAGGGGCGAGATATAATCTCGCTGAGTTCATGTTGGGCCAGTCAGGATGACTTGAGGCTGGACCTTGTTTATGACTTGAGCATCGAGGTGCCGATTTTGTGAGTGGTGGCAATAGATAATGTATTGAGGGTTTGAAACCCCGTATTTGCACTATACAGTGTTGTGCTGAGAGGGAATACGCGTCATGTGACGAGCGTGGTGGTATTGTGACCGGGGATTTGGACTTGATCCTTCCCAATTGATAAATTACTGTGTAAAGTGACTAAGACTGGGCTTATATCTATGTACTTGGGCTAGTAGCCATGTTTGGGGCCTTGTGCCGATCTGTAGAGTATTATGGAAGGTTTACTAATGGATGAGTTGTTAATTGTTCGACTCTTATCTAAACTGTTGTGTAGCCCCGAGCTATGGGCATGGTGAATAATTATCATATCTCGTAATTGGAAGGTAAAGTGCCTTAGGTGTAGTGGAACAAGTTTAAACTCAGGAAGACTAAAATGATTATGCTATGTGTATCCTGGTGGAAGGTATTGTGCTGAAATGCTAAATTGAGGCGAGGTAGGTGGGTTGATTCTCATGTGTAATTGAAAGGTATTGATATGTGTTATGATTCGAGCAGATACATCGCAGGTTCAAGTATAAATTGTGATGATATAATTCGTGTAGTATTGATATTTAATGTTGTTGAAATACATTGTGATGTCTTGTTGAGTTGTGGAAGTATATCTAGGATGGTTTGGTGATTCTCTGGCAGGTGGATAGGCCAATTTACAAAGGAAACTCTGCCGGAATTTTTGGAAAATTCGGGACTTAGAAAAGATTTTGTCACCTAAAGAGGGGGCGTAACTGTTGTGTGTGAATGAATGCAAGAATTGCAAAAGAGTTAATATTTCGATGATTCGAATCTCCGCCGAAGCTTGTAAATGACTTGAGTTTAATATCATACTAACATTTCGGCATCACTTGAGTAATACCGATATGAGTGGTTGAAAGTGCTTTGATGAATGGCTTCGAGCTAAGTTGGGGAGGTTGCTATTGATTAACCGATTGCACTATTGTGTGCTATGTTGATTCTGTCTCTAAGTATGTTGGAAAATTCTGATAAAGGTTATGGTGCTTCGTAGATGTGAAGAAATACTAGGGTATTTTGAACCGAGGTTGGTAAGGAATGCTTGGTGTATAGAAAAGAGTGATAGCTAATAGTATCTGTATGTAATCATGATCTGCAGTGTCAAAATTCTAATAAGGCACGAGTGGTTCTGTTCAATAAGACAGTTGAATTACAGCTGAATAAGGATGACCGACGCCCGAGAATTGTTTACGGTGTTCAAGATTTTACTTGTAACAGTCAGGTGTCTCAAAATTGTGCATGTGGCTAAAGATGGTGGGTTCGTTAGAAGAGATCGGTACTTGTGTTATATTATGTGAATTATGGGATTCTATGTAATCCGTATTGGAAGGTAATGATAACGAATTCAAATCGCAAGAGGTTCTTCAAAATAAAGTATTGTAGGATGTGATCCTTTCTGGAAATATTGAGAGAGTATTCAGTGGCCTATATGTCTCAGACCGTGTGGTCTTATGTACGAGTCTCGTGTGGAATGAGTTCATGTGTTATGGTGGTACAGTAGTGGCTAATATTAAATCAAAGATGAATCAGAAAGGAAACTGGGTAAATGGAATGACTTGTTAATAAACCGAAGTGGTATGATAAAGAATACGACTAATTCCTGGTATGTGGTTGAAGTAAGGAGTCTTGCAGATATTGTGCAATAAAGCTTTTGAGTGTTGGCAGTCGTGTAACCCGATATGGGTATAATATGTGTATAAGGACTCAGTCCTGGCAGTTTAACTTATGCAATGTGATTGGGAGAAAGAGTTTATGATGTGTTTTAATGTGGTTTGAAAAATAAGTGTATTTCCTGTTGGTATGCAAAGCTTGGAATGTGTAATGAGTTTTCTCTATATGAGATCATAAAAGTCCTTGACTAGTTGATTGCGTCGATGTTTGCGGCGTAGGAAAGGGATGAGAATTTCCATGTTATCTTAGTATGGTATACGCGATGTGTTATGGAAAGTTGATAATGGTATATTCTAGGTTTTGAGAACAGTTCATAATATATGGAAAGTCAATAAAATTATTGAGCAGCACGAACAACTGCAGATGAATTAAGAATCGATCTTTCTGATGATTTAAGAAAACGGTACTGCTATTCTATTAACTTGGCAGGGAATATGATCCAAAAAGGACAAGGTAATGTAAACTGATGATATCCAGTGGTATGGTGGTATTCTCTTGTTGGATCGACTATAATAATTGAGTCGTTGATGGCATAGTGAAATTTCTGAATGGCTGTCGTGGTATGAATGGACGCTTGATGTGCGTTATGTATATGTACGGTGAAATACGGAATCAGGCATAGTAATTCATATGTTATATATGTGAAGGAGACTTGAAATTCTCGTTAATCCGCCTATGCAGTGGTTGTATATCGTGTGCATCGACACCGTTTTGTGATTATTGGAAATCGGAAGCCTTAGAGGCTCTCTCTTGACTTGATAAAACGAATTCGAATTATGATACTTGATTGCTGACTGGTTGTCATGGGTCAGATTGTCTAGACTAATGTGATATGGACTATGTCGAAAAATGGCACAAATTGCATAGAAGAGAGCATCAGAGTATGCTCCAACAGAGTAGTTGTACCCAGGACCAGCGGACGGCTGGTAGGCATTGCTTTGTCAGTTGGACCTTAGTGGCGGATGTCAGTGTAGAGGTATCTACCATTGATTCAGTTCCAGTATTGAGAAACGTTGTCAGATGCGTTTCATGTGGCCGAGCTTGAGGCTATATATACATGTTTGCTGTAATGAGAAAATTCGACTCGATATGCATTTCCTTTTGCGAGATTTATGCATGGATCGGGTGGCACGCCGCCACGGGTTATTTGGATCGGGTGGCACGCCGCCACGGGTATGTCATTGGAGCGGGTTGCACGCCGCAACAGAATATTGTGAAAATATAGTTAGTTATATGCTACTGGTATACAATACTTCCCCACTTCTGAGGAAAAGACCGTTTGGAGTATCGCTTGGCGAATGGCACATCGGTTGTGTCCTTTCAGGATTTAATAGCATACATTAATTGTTTCACCGTGAGTGAGATTGATTGCTTGGATTCAGACCTAAATATGTGTGTGGCTGACCGTTTTGAGCTTGGTAAATTGAGGTGCTTCATGAGTAATAGTGTTTGGATATAATCACGAATCGTGGTAAGGCCACGTGATGTTATGACCTCTCGAGGAGGATTCAGGTACTCTTTCTATAATGCGAGACGCGATCTCAGTTCTATGTTATGATGGCACAGTGGAATTGAATTGCAGCTCTTTTGCTGGAGACAGTTATCATGATTTGAGCTGTCATGATTCGAGTGTGTGCATACGTTTCTATTGGAGCCTATGTTGTGCTCGTCGTGGCTTAGGCCGGTGTTAAGGTGTTTATCACCAGTGTGGTGTGTTATAATCGAAATGACCGTTGGAGTCATTATTGAATACGAGCATATTGGGTCTTAGCTTGTTAGAAAGGTAGAAACCGAGGTTTGGCTCCGAAACCTATCGTGGTATGAGTTTTAAAAAGGGAAATAGATTCACGAATGGTTAACCCGAGAGATGGGTTCGGTATATCACGTGTTTCAGCTGCCGTGGACAGGATATGGTGGTGTTGGAATAAGACTCTATCTAATGAAAGAGGTTTTCAGCTAGTATTTGGTGATTGTGGCCAGTTGTTGTGATTAGAGACTATCGTCTCGAGTGATTGGGTTGTTGATACATCATATGATCTCACCCGGAGTAGTGAATATGGGTTATTGCAATGGATTCGAGTGTATCCTGAGTATATGCATGAGATTTGCATTTGGCATATGATTTCAGAAAGTACAATGTGGTTTATGGTTAAGATGGTATGTGAGATTTCAGCTATATGGTGTTTTCGGACTTATGTGAGATAAGGGTGACGTATGACCGCCCTAATATATGCTTGGTAAGGTCATTCAGCTATTGGGTTGCTTCTAGTACAACTCTGAGTACGCTCGAGGACGAGCGATTGTTTAAGTTGGGGAGAATGTAATGACCCGACCCGTCGTTACGGGAATTTACCACTCCATCATGTTGCAATTGCATGTTTTATGCTTTTATATCAGTGTTAGAGTATATCGGGTGAGTTAGGAGTGATTTGGACTGAAAATGAAACAAATAGCATGTTTGAAGAAAGCTTGAATATGAAAAGTCAACCAAGAGTTGACTATTGAGTTAGAGTGCTCTGAACCGGATTCCGATGATTCGACTAGTTCCGGGGGATCATTTATGACTTAGGAGAACAATCGGAATTGAATTCGGAGGTCCGGTGTAGTTTTAAGCTTGAATTGGCGAATGTTGAATTTTGGCGAAAACCGGATGGTAGGTGATATTTTGATCCGGGGGTCGGAATGGAATTCCGACAATTTCTGTAGCTCCGCTAGGTGATTTTGGATATGCCTGCAAAATTTCAGGTCATTCGGACATCGTTTGGTCGGGTTTTTGATCGAATGTGTAATTCGGAAAGTTTTAAGAAATTTAGGCTTGAATCCGTGTGTAATTGGTGATTTTGATGTTTAGTATGGTGTTTTTATGATTGGAACAAGTTCGTATCGTGTTTTGGAGTATGTTGGTGGTTTTCGTTGGGGTCCCGGAGGCCTCGGGATGGATTCGGGGGTCCAAACGGACCAATTTGTGCCAAAAGGCATTGCTGTTCTGCTGCAATAATCGCAGAAAAATTTTGTTCTCCGCGATCGCGGAGATGGCCATGCGATCGCGTAAGGGAGAAATCCCGAGCTCTGCGATCGCGAAGCAAAGCCTGCGATCGCGTAAGTCTGAAGGTTGGAGCATTGCGATCGCGTGAGGTTTTACGCGATCGCGTAGGGTATTTGGTCGGAAGCAGTGCGATCGCGTGTCGTGTGTCGCGATCGCGTAGGTTAATCTGGGAGCCGGCCGAGTTTGTTCACCGCGATCGCGTTAATTCGTTTGCGATCGCGTAGGGTCACTGAATTGTTCACTGCGATCGCGTCCAGGATCACGCGATCGCGTAGAGGAAAATTAGGCCGCCCAAAATTTGTGCATCGCGATCGCGTGCCAAAGGCTGCGATCGCGTAGGGTTAATTGGTCTGGCAGAGAATTTAATCACAGAACAGAGGGGCTACGGGTTTCATTCATGAAACCTCCATTTTTGAGTTCTAGAGAGAGAAACTCACGGGAATTGTTGGTAAATCATCGGGTATTCGTTGGAGGTAAGTTTTGTGGCTTAATTACATCATTTTAACATGAAATCCTTGGTTAATTCTCTGTAAATGGGAGATTAGATGTGGGTTTTAACCCTAGGCCTAAATTGTAGAAAAACAAGGATTTGAATGGGCAAATGGAGTCCGATTTTGGTAAAATTGATATGCTTAGACTCATATTGAGACGAGGGTTCCAGAAATGTGAATTTCGTAAAATTTCGGAATGTGGGCCCGGGGCTCGGGTTTTGACAACTTTGGGAATTTTGATGTAAATTGAGTTGTATTGATTGGGTGTCGTCCCATTGGCCTAAATTGTTGTATTTTTACTGTATTTGATCAGATTCTACGCGTGCGGAGCTTGATTCTCGTGGCAAGGGCATTGCGGAGTAGTCGTCGCGCCGTATAGAGGTGAGTAATAGATGTGGGTGATGACCAGCGGGTTCGAAACCCCGGTATACCACTTTGTGACGCTGTATAGCGGCGAGACACGCACACTCTTGAGAGTGCGGGGTCGATCATGAACTCGAGACTATATATTAGTCCGACCTGTTGATACTGTATTATTGGCTATTCTAGAGCCGTCGAACCTCCTTCTCGGATGGTTGCATATATATATATTGTGATAATGGCTACTCTTGAGCCGAGGAACCCCTTCTTGGGCGGTTGATTATACATGTGGGCCGTGAGCCAGTTATTGGATCCCGCGAGGATCGTTATCATTGTCTTATCACATAGACATGCTAGTTTACTACTAGTCCGCAGCTATTTTTGTTATTATGCAAATTCCAATCTCTGGAACTTGATATTACTGTTTTCCAACCGAAAAATGATAAAAGAGTTTTCAAAAACTACTTTTGAGCCTGCGAGGCTGTATCTGCATATTAGCTGACTAGTAGTGGATCGGGCTGCACGCCGCAGCGAGATATATGTTGGATCGGACCTGCACGCCGCAGGGATATCTCTATGAGATGTGCTTGGGCTGTAGGAGCCCCTCCGGAGTCTGAACCCC
The DNA here is from genome assembly GCA_032618575.1 of Nicotiana noctiflora. NCBI lineage: Eukaryota > Viridiplantae > Streptophyta > Magnoliopsida > Solanales > Solanaceae > Nicotiana > Nicotiana noctiflora. The sequence continues at coordinate 80,935 of JASVEL010005589.1, forward strand.
CACAGTGAGCACGGGTACCCAAAATTGGAGTCGGGCTACACGCCGTAGCGGTCATATCATGCATTGCATTGCATTTAGCTACATCTGCTAGCTGTTATGCTATTTATTGGTAATTGTTGGAAACAGGTACAGTGAAGATTGATTCTATGACAGGGTAGCCGACTATAGCTTTACATAGTGCTTTATTGCGGATTTCTTATCTGCGCTGTCTTACCCTTGTTTATTACCACTGAGTCTGGCAGTACTCATTTTACTCCCCGCACCTTGTGTGCAGATCCAGGTACCTCTCAGCAGTGATCCAGTAGCTGTGCGAGGCGACGTTTGTGGATATTCGAGGTAGCTGCAGAGTCCGCAGGACCCGACATCCCTTCCTACCGTCTTTTGATTTTGCATTGACATTTCTTTCCGCACTTGGTATTTTGTAAATCTTTATACACTCATGTTCAGTAGAGGCTCATGACTCTTGACCCTTGGTCTATGGGAGTTGATGTATTATGGGACTTGGTTCCCCGTTTTCGTTATTTGTATCGCTATTGCTTCGTGATTTAATATGCTTAAATGGGCTAAAAGAGAGCGTCTAGCTCCGTTGTTTATATTGATTGGTCAGGCTAGCTTAGCAATGTGCTGGGCGCCATCACGACCGGATTTGGGGTCGTGACAGATGGTCATCTAGATTTCCCTTAAAATCTAGAATACATGCTCGTAGTATATCTTCTATCGTTTGAATAGTACGTTCGGCCTGTCCGTCAGTCTGTGGATGAAATGCAGTGCTGAGATTCACTTCTGTGCCTAAACCCTTCTGAAAAGACCTCCAAAAGTTAGCCGTAAATTGAGCTCCTCTGTCTGATATAATGAAGCCTAACAATCTCCCTGATATACGGTTTCGCATAATCTTCAGCCGTGTAAGTTGTCTGAACTGGTAGAAAATGGGCACATTTTGTAGGTCGATCAACTATCACCTAGATAGAGTCAAACTTATGATAAGAGCGAGGTAATATAATAACGAATTCCATATTAAGCACCTCCCATTTCCACGTGGGGATCTCTATATTCTAAAGTAACCCACCAGGTTTCTGATGTTCTATCTTTACTTGTTGACAATTGGGACACTGGGCTACAAATTCTGCAATAGACTTTTTCATATTGTCCCAACAATACTGTTTCTTGACATCATGGTACATCTTTGCCGAGCCGGGATGGATGGAATATCGGGATTGATGAATCTCATTCATAATCTTTTCTCGCAACCCTGCCACATTAAGCACACATAATCGACTCTGGTATCTCAGTGCACCATCACTTCCGATTTCAAAAGCCGTAATTTCACACTGCTGAATTCTCTCTCTCACTCGTACCAAGGTAGGATCTTCATATTTCCGTGCTTTTACCTCTGCTACCAAAGATGATTATGATGTATTCGGTACACTTACGCCTGTCATGGATAATGAAATTATGAGATCCTTCCGAATGAGCTAAGGGAATCTTATTTATTCTCTTTCGTTTTGTTAATTGAAGAAATTATTGGAAAATAAAAAAGCAAGTATAAAAATGAGTAATAAACCCCAGTAGAGACAGGTACTATTCAATTCAACATTTTGTTCGTTCGTGTTTGATTGCCTGTAGGATGATCATCGAAGGTTGGAGAAAGAGATAGAAAGCTGACTAGAGTATGGGGTAGAGGGGCTGTGTTTATCTATTCCAATCGGGGTGATAGCTCGACTCGGCAAATGGGAGAAAGATCAAATCGCGTGGGAGAGGGGTCCCACCCATCATCTAGATTCCATCATCAGAGTCTAACAATCTAATTCTCATATTGGGTAGCTGATGAAGCTCTTTAGTCAAACCCCATCTACCTACCTCAGTGTGTACTAAACTTCCCATTGACTTACGGATGAGAGCATCTACCACAACATTGGCTTTACCAGGATGATACAATATCTCGACATGAGTCTTTCAGTAATTCAAGCCACCTACGTTGCCTCAAATTTTACTCTTTGTCCTTGAAGATGTATTGTAAACTCTTATGATCTATGTAGATGTCAACATGGACGCCGTATAAGTAGTGTCGCCGTATCTTCAAAGCATATATTACTGTATCCAATTCCAAATCATGGGTTGGATAATTCTTTCCGTGCTTCTTCATATATCTGGATGCATAAGCAATCACCTTCCCACGTTGCATCAACAAGCACCCCAAACCTATACCTGAGGCATCACAATATACCACATAACCTTCTGGTCCTTCAGGAAGAGTAAGCACTGGTGCGGATGTCAATCGATTCTTCAACTCCTGAAAACTTCATTCACAAGTGTCAGTGTCACGACCCTAGTTCACGAATCATGAACATGTCATGACGGCACCTAGTCTCCGCGACTAGGTAAGCCTAACACAATGCATAACATACACTTTCATGAACAAAAGGTAAAATAACAGCTGAATGATGTAAAAGAAATGTAATAAGTGCCGCTCGGCACATGCACTTCGCTAAATATCAGAAGAAAACATACTACCAAGACCCGGAAACTCACAGGCAACACACACTAAGATAGAGTACAACTGTGGATCTATACATCAAGAATGTCTGTACAACGGAAATAAGGGAAATAACTGACATCACTAATGAGAATAGAAGGGGACTCTCTGGATCCGCGGACGTAGCAAATCATATATAAAGTCTCCTGAAAGTGCTCCTAAATCACCTGTAATGCGCCTGATCTGATGTACTTGGATCTGCACAACAAAAGTGTGCAGAAGAGTAGTATGAGTACACCACGGCGGTACTCAGTAAATGCCAAGCCTAACCTTGATGGAGTAATGACGAGGAAGGTCAGGGCCCTACCGAGAAATAATAACATAATGATAATAATAATAATAATAATATTGAGCAGTTCAAATAAGAATAAGACTGAAATAACAGCAATAAAGTAAATACTGCAACCGTCTACGATTAAGCTAACAAGGAGTAACCAATACAAAAAAATACAAATCAACAAGTCTAGGATCTCCGGGAATTGAATCCGTAGTCCCTCTCTATATTCAGCAACTCAGGATCTCTGGAAATTGAACTTGCAGTCCATATATCAGTATCTCTAGGTCTCCAGGAATTGAACCTGCAGCCCTCGGATCTCCGGGAATTGAACCCGAAATCCGTATCTCAGCAACTTAGGATCTCCGAGAATCAAACCCGTAGTCCATATATCAGTCTCACATGATCTCCGGGAATTGAACCCGCAGTCCGTATACCAATATCTCTGGGTCTCCGGGAATCGAACCCGCAGCCCTCGGATCTCCGGGAATTGAACCCGTAGTCCACAAACACAAACACAATCAATAATAGGAAAAACACAGAGAAATATGAAGTACATAGCTACAAATTACACCAAATCCAGTTTCAACAAGTTCCAGGAAGTTCAATTAAGACAAGTAGGCACTTAGACAGATAATCCTATCTAATCATGCTTCTCTAACTAACATCAAATAAGTCTTACAATTTAATCAATTAAATATCGCGGATATCACAATTTGAACAGTTCAAGTTAGGTGGTTTTTCAATAATCTACACAAGTACACGCCCGCTACCTCGCGTACAAGGCATTTAAATCAACACATAATATCCTAGGGGAGAAGGTTTCTCCAACGCAAGGTTAGACAAGTCACTTACCTCAATTCTAGTACAAAACCGCTAAGAAATGACTCTCTTACCACGAGTATCCGGCTCTGCGTGGCCCGAATCTAGTCAAACCAATTACACTTTGTAAATAACATCATAAATAACTAATTACAATGATAAAATTAAAGCTACGACCCGAAAGTGGGTGAAATGACCAAAATACCCCTGTAGCTATTGGCTCGGAATCGAAATATTTTTACATTTTCAGAACCCTCGTACTCTCACGAGTCTAACCATATAAAATTTATCAAAATCGAACTCCGCTTTCCCATTCAAATCGATGATTTACCGTAACCTAGGCTTAGAGCAAAAAATCCCCCATTAATACTTCCATTTTCCGTGAAATAGATGAAGATTCTAAGATAAAATTGTGTATTTAGACCATAAAACTTACCTCCAATGTTTTCCCGATGAATTCCCCTTCAATTTCCGCTACTTGGCTCTCAAGGAACTCAAAAATGGAGGAAATATACTATATGTTCGCGTCTGAAATGTTCTGGGTTTTAACCCTTCTGTCAGGTATTTATCTCTATGCGATCGCAGCACTTGGCTTGCGATCGCGATGAACAAATTTTCTTGGGCTCCACAACACTCTATGCGATTGTAATCATCACTGTGCGATCGCATAGAACAAGAAATATCTGCCCTCAAAAGCCTCTATGCGATCGCGTCTTGGGCCTCGCAATCGCACTGCTTCACCTCCTCTTACTATGTAATCGCAGCCTAGTCCATACGATCATAGAGAACAAATCGACTGCATCACAAAATCCTTCTACGCGATCACATAGCTCCTCATGTGATCGCAGAGAACAAAATTGTTCTGCTGTTATGACAGCAAATCTGCCTGCTTTCTTTAATCAAAAATGGTCCGTTTGGACCGTCGGATTCACCCCGAGGCCCTCGGGACCCCAACGAAAACCACCAACCTACTCCAAAACATGATACAAACTTGTTCCAATCATAAAAACACACCCTTAAATATGGAAGTCATCAAATCAAGGCGAATTCAAGCCTAAGTTTCAACTAGAACTTCTGAAAACAACATCCAATCAAAAACCCGACCAAACGATATCCGAATGACCTGAAAATTCGCAAACATATCCAAAATCACCTAACGAAGCTACTGCAACTATCGAATTCCATTCCGACTCCCGGATCAAAATCTCACCTATCGATCGGATTTCCAAAAATTCCAAACTTCGGCATTTCAAGCCTAAATGAGCTACAGACCTCCAAAATGCATTCTGAATGCGCTACCAACCCCGAAATAGCCTAACGGAGCTAATGGAACCATCGTATTTCCATTCCAAGGTTGTCTTAGAACTGTTCCAAATACAGGCCATTTTTTAACTAGAAAGCTCTCATTTAGGGACTAAGTGTCCCAAAACACTCCAAATTCTAGAACCGAACCTCCCGGCAAACCACAATAGCAGAAATGAAATTAGGGGAAACAGTTAATTGGGGACGAGGTGTAAATTTCAAAAATGACCGGCCGGTCGTTACAGTCAGACCACTGGAACTTAGTAGCTTTCTGTGTTAACTTAGTCAATGGTGCGAATATAGAGGAGAAACCTTCTACAAATCACCTATAATATCCTGCTAGCCCTAGGAAGCTGCGAACTTTTGATGGTGTTGTAGGTCTCGGCCAATTCTTTACTGGATCAATCATCTGATTGTCAACACTAATACCCTCGTCAGATATTACATGGCTAAGGAATGCTACTGAGTTCAGCCAGAATTCTCATTTGGAGAGCTTAGCATATAACTTACAATATTGAAGTGTCTGTAATACAATCCGCAAGTGGCTCACATGTTCCTCCTTCGAATGAGAATACATCAGAATGTCATTAATGAATACAATCACGAACACATCGAGATAGGGCATGAATACAGTATTCATGAGATCCATAAAAGCAGTTGGAGCATTTGTTAGCTTGAACGACATCACCGAGAATTCAAAGTGCCCATATCTTGTCCGGAAGGCCGTCTTTGGAATATCCTTCTCCTTTACCCTCATCTGATGATACCCTGAATGTAAGTCAATCTTGGAGAAATACCTGGCTCCTTGGAGTTGGTCAAAAAGGTTGTCAATTCTTAGAAGTGGATATTTGTTCGTTATAGTAAGTTTATTCAACTGCCAATAGTCGATACACATCCGTAAAGACCCATCTTTCTTCTGCACGAATAGGACTGGAGCACCCCAAGGTGAAGTGGTAGGCCTAATGAAGCCCTTATCTAGAAAATCCTTTAAATGCACCTTCAACTCTCTCAACTCTTCCGGGGCCATTCTGTATGGAAGGATAGAGATCGGTTGAGTGTCAGGAAACACATCAATGCTAAACTCAATCTCCCTTTCAGGAGGAAGGCTTGGGAGTTCATCTAGGAAAACATCTGGAAATTCATTGACCACGGGGATTGATTGTAGAGTAGGCGGCTTCACCTCCTCATCCCTAACGTGAACGAGATGATAAATGTAACCTTTTGAGATCATTTTTATTGCCTTGAGGTAGGAAATAAACCTACCTTTTGGTGTAGCAATGTCCCCCTTCCATTCAATGATGGGTTCACCAGGAAATTGAAACCTAACCATCTTCATACGACATTCAACATTTGCATAGCATGAGGCCAACCAGTCCATTCCCAGTATTACATCAAAATCAACCATTTCTAACTCAAATAAATTTGTCGAGGTTTGACAACTACAAATCATCACAATGCAACCTCTATAAACCCTTCTAGCAATCATCAAGTCTCCTATCGTATTAGCTACCACAAGGGGTTTACTTATCAATTCAGGTTCAATGCCAAACTTATTAGCCACAAAGGGTGTAACATATGATAATGTAGATACTGGATCAATCAGCGCATATACATCATAAGAAAACACAGACAATATACTTATAACAACATCTGGAGATAACTCAAGATCTTGTCGACCTACTAGAGCAGAGGTTCGATTTTCACCACCACTTTAACTCTGCACTGCACCTATGCCTCTACCACCATTTGTCGACTGCTGAAAACCCCGTGCTGGAGGTCGGACTAATGACGAAGAACCAGAAACAGATCCAGTCTGCTGAGCCATACCAACACCTTCCCTATTAAGACAACCACGTATCATATGGCCAAGCTGTCTACAAGAATAACATGCATCAGAACCTTGATGGCACATTCCAAAGTGGGACTTGCCGCACTGATCACAATGTGGTGTTGTGGGTCTCGTCTGACTAGTATCCTTGTGATGTTGCGAGCCTGATGGCTGCGAACTATGACCTGGACCAGAATAGGTAAATCGATCATAGCGAGGCCTCTGAAACTGTGGAGGAGCACTAGCTACAAATGGTGCCGGATTCCTCGAAGACTGGGGCCTGACATTGCCTCTGAAGTCATCAGAATACCGTGCAAATCTTGCCCTCTTATGCTGGCCCCTATTCTGCTCCCTATCTGCCCTTTGCTGTCATTTATGATCCTCTAGGGTCTAGGCATAAGCTTGAATGCGGGAAATATCCATGTCCTCCACTAAGGAGGCTATCGTGCACTCATTTGTCAGATGTGGTCCCAAACCGTTCACGAACAAATGCACCCTATCACTCATCTCGGTCACCATATGGGGAGCATACCTTGCTAAAGAATCAAACTGCATATTGTACTCTCACACACTCATATTACCTTGTCTAAGGTTTAAGAACTTATCAGCTCTAGCTCGTCGTATCTCAACTGGTAAGTAGTGACGAAGAAAGGCCTCACAAAATTCCTTCCACACAGCTGGAGGAGCGTTCGGACCCCTGGATCTCTCCCAACTATCATACCAGAAAACCGCTAAATCCCGTAGCTGATAAGAAGCCAACCCTACTGCCTCTTGATTCACGTCCAAGCAACGGTCGTAGTCAATATAACCTGGTCAAATAAATCTAGAATCGATCCCACAGGGAATTAACCTACCAACTGCAATTTTCACAACCCAAGAACACTTCTGGAGCAAGTTCCCAAACTTTGAGTATATTTTTGTGAAGGTTTTCTAACAACTAGCTTTTGCAGGAAATAAAAACTTAAAAGAAAGAATTGAATATTGGGTAAATAATATAGAGAAAGACTAAGGTATTGATTACCCCTATTGATGGAATCCCTTCTGTTTATGCTCATACAAATTGTCAATATATTCTATCAATCATGAATGCTATTTTTACCGTAATTCTCTCCCGAGCAACTTCAATAATTTACTAGTGCACTCTCCTGAGCTACCCTAGCTAGCTTTAATTTGAATAGTTCACTTTAGATTGTACCCAAGACTTCGTTATTCCTAATTCCGCCTTTACGCCTAATGTTATAGATTTCTCCAATAACCTAGGTGTGGTGTTGTTCAACAATATACCTAAATATGCACTATTTTCTAAGTTATGCACACTAAATAGGCACATCTAATTGGGAGCTCTACCAATTAACTACAACAAGAACGAAGTTGAACAAATAGAAATCTAGCTAACAATTTGTAATCACATAAATGAGAAGTTCATCACCCAATAGGTTCCATCAAAACCTTAGATAAGGAATTAGCTACTCATGATCAAAGAAACAAGAATAATAATAGAATTTATAATCAAAGAATTAATATAAAAGAAAGAAATAAGTTGAGAGAGTTCTCTCTTACTAATAATCTTGCAAAAGTAGGTAATAATACAATGCTTGCCTCTCTTGGGCGAAATCTAGGCTTATATAGAGGGTTTAGGTCTTAAAAATTGAGTTTTTACAAAATTGGTCTTGAAACTTGCGGTCGCGAACGAATCGCGAACAGACAGCGCCTCTGAATCTCAACATGTTTCGCGAGCCTATTTTTTCGCGGTTCATTCGCGGTCGCGAATGGACCGTGAATGAACAGTGTTCCGAAATCTTCCTTCAAATTTTTATGCCAACTTCACTTTAGCTCTTCACTTGGTCTTTTTACCATCTTATGACTCCAAAATAGCTCTTTATTCTTCAATGGCTCATGTGTACCTATAACACACCAAAAACACTAACAAAAGCATTTTGTCATCATAAACAATATCAATTCAACAATAAAGTGTGATTATTTAGGGCATAATTATAGTCAAATTCACCTATTATCAATACCCCACACTTAAACCTTTGCTCGTCCTCGAGCAACCTTAATCACACTTTAGGCCTATTTTATTAATGTCTCCCCCAAAATATGCCACAAAAGCTATCTTTCGTGATTAACCTAAGACATGCACAATCCTTACCTAACCGTAAACTCACATGCCAGCATATTATTGCTTACTCTAGTTATTATCACAGACTTGCAAATTTACCGTTTTTTTCTTGAGTTGCATGCCCTCGCACAATTTATTGAGAGAAGTTCCCACACATAAAAAATTAACATGGAACTTATAGATATAGGAAAAATTCACTCACTCTCAATAAAGAACATTCATATGTATACAGACACACCATAGGCTTGTCCCTAGTGTAATACTCCACTAATCGAGTTATTCAATCATAGATCAAGAGGTCTTTAAGGGTTGTAATGTTGGCTACTGGACGGGTAGGATACTTTTGGTTATAGTGGCTAACCTCCCTAAGCACTTCTCTTTCTTTTTCACAACTTCCCTTTTTGTTTTCTTCTTTATGTCTCCCCTAAACATTTCTTCACCTTTATTTGCTTTTAATCCCCAATTTTCTTTTGTTGGTGTAACTGGCCTTTCTATTTTACATATATACATTGATCTTTTTTTTTATCATTGATTTGCAACGCATTTACATTATTTTTCCAGTTCACCATTTTCTACCATTCATTCTTGCTTTTCCCTTTTTTTTCAACTTCCCTTCACCCCACACTTAGACTTTTGCATATTCATTACAACACAAGTGCTTCTTAGGAGGTAAAGTAGAACAATGTATGATTTCTATTTTTCATGAATATTCAAGGATTATCAAAGAATAGGTTTTAAACTCAAAGGGGTTAACTAGGATATTATGTAAATGGGAATTCATGCCTTACTGATTTATGGGGTTACACAAAGAAATGCCTCTATCATCTCTACAACCAAATAACTTCTAGTTCGCTTTGCAAACACACGGGGTAAGTTCTAGGTATCATGTAAAACATATAATGTAAGTAAAATCTCACACACACAGAACATGCAACTCATTTAGAATCCGGTTCATCTACAAAGTCCTATCAATGTTCAAGCAAGATGTATTGTGCAATTTAAGGCATATCCTAGAATCTACAGTCAAGCTTAGATAATACATTCTCAAGTTCAATTAAGTTTTGCTAATGTGCATAATTGGGGTTACATGTCAACCTTTGCCCTCTAATCCTAAAAAAGAAAAATCTACCTAACCCGGTTCAATAAAAACCCTTAGAAAAGAACCGTGGTCAAAAGAAAAACGAAGGGGGAGGTGATACACTACCTAGAAACAGAAAATAAAAGACAGAAAAATTCCTACATGGACTACTTCCCTCAAGAGTATTTGTCCAAATAGTCCGTCATCAAGAAGAGCCCTCTATTAAATAGTTTTGGATTTTTCAAATTTTTGATTTTTTTTTGTGTTTTTATTCCGACTTGGACCCTTAAGAAACCCGTCGCCAAGTGTCCATCATCGGGCCAAGCCAGCTAATGTAATTTATAGATACATCTACTATATACAATATATACAAGATAAGTTTCCCACCCCACACTTAAAATAATGTCATGTCCTCATGACATAATAATACAAATATAGCTCAGAAGGGTGAGAAAAACTTACCTGTGACTCACTCAGAGTCGAAGACGTTGGAGGGGCCGACATGACACGCTCAACCCGGTGCTCGGAACCATGCCATGAACCTATTTTCCGTTAATGACAAAAATTTTAAAAAATGATGGGTTGCCTCCCACCAAGCGTCGCATTTAACGTCGTGGCACGACGCAAACAACATTAACACTTTTCTCACCATTTGGATGATATGAATTGGGCCCCTAGCTTGGAATCAAGCTTGTGACCACGAGCAATGGGGGGTGGTAAGTTTATGCTCGAGCCAATGCTTAAAGTCTTCATTTTGAACTTCTGGGCTTTCAAGTGAGGAATGTCGTTTTGATTTCTTGTCTCCTCAAACTGTAGAATGTATGGCCAAATTTGTTCCTCATCGCACTCCTTCATTGATTCATATGGTTCAACTTCCGTGTCACCACACAATTCCAACATTGAAAAATGCTTGGAATGTGACTTTAAGCTTTCACTTTGCAATTCTTATATGTTGACATCCTCTTTTTCCCCCGGATTAGAGTCAACTTCAACCATATTAGCATTTACACCGGTTGACTCCAAGTCCACATTTTTGTCGGCATCAACAACACTCATTGAGTTGGTTGGCGGTTGTTCAATTCTTGATTCCTCAAGGTAAAGCTCACTTTCTTCCTCGGAGTTGGACTCTTCTTGGCTTTCATCCGCACACGAAATTTGTTGGGCAATGTGAGCCTCAACCAAAACTTGCATTCCTTTGTGACATCGCGTCTAAGCGCGTGTGTAAACCAACCACTAAGGTGCGTAAGTCCGCAACCTCATCCTCCATAGACCTAAGCATAGGTCTAGTAGACTCGGACCTAGACATGCCCGCTCCATGATGAGCGTGCCTAGAAGGCCAGGCAGAGTACGTGGAATGCCTGGACCGTACAACCGGCACAGGGTCATCCTCAGCATCTAAATAAATTGGGTTTTGTCTCGACCTACCCGGATTTGAGAAGCTCTGAATGGAGCTTTTAGAGGGAGATCATCATCCGTGGAAAGGACTGGAGTCCGATGGCCAAGACACAGAGTAGTGACAAGAGACGGGTAATAGAAACCCCTAGCTTTGAGGGGTCCCCTCAGCACCATCTCATCACTTATCGGGCGGGTGATGTCAACGTCCCACTAGGTGATAAAGCACCATGTTAGTAATGCCCTATTGAAGTTCACGTCAGTGGTGTTGCTTGAGGGCAAAAACTGGTTACATATAATTGTAAACTGGCATTTAGCAGTGTGGTGAAACTATTAGAGTGGAGTGTTTTGTTTCTTTTCCAGACTGGGATACCATCAACACATAAGGCCTCAATTAAGGTGTCCCAAGTAACACCAGGCCTATCGTGGTAGTAGTCCACGTCACCAGTAAAAGTTGGCAGTCTAAGAGCCTGCCTAATAGTTTGTACATGAGCCCAAACATACTTACCTCGGACGAAGACTTCTCTGGACATCCCGTAGGGAGCATTAGCATAGAACTCCCTAACCATCATTTTGTTTACGAGGGCCAGTGCATCGAACAGGAACTCCATTTTGCGGTGGCGGATCTCATCGTATATCTCGGGCTTTTCAGTTCGAATAGTTATCTTGTCGATTTCAATTTCCTGGAGCCAAGCTTTAGTAGCCTTGGCATGGAAGTCAGCTTCCGCCTCCTCGCCTCTGAATCTAGACTCGTCATAGGTCGGTTGCCTAGACGAGCTTGCTGCATGCCTTGATCTTTTAGGAGCCATAATCCTGCATAAAAGAGAAACAACCAAAAAAATTCCTAACGTTAGTGTATCGGTTGGTTACTCAGACTTCACCGTCCGTGGACTAACACAATATTTTCTTTAGTGCTATCATCTCATAACTCCTATTATTAGCCAATTATCTAACAAGTTCACCAAGTCACCTCAAGCACCCCACACTTATTTCTTTTGGCAATCTAACATGACCCAATTAAACTTACACCATCTCCAATTATATGCAACAACAACAACTAAAGGTTGGGCAATATCTCCCCCAAAAATACAATATCCAAATACTACAACATAAATTTGCCCACATTGGCCAACCCAATCTCCAACTATATCAACCATCACAATGGGTCTCCACAACAACAAAATTAACACAATTAACCATATTGGAGGCCCAACAACACCAACAATACCAACAACCCATAACAATAATCATACTAATACTACACTACACAACCAAATTAATTTATATAGAATCTACTACTACTAGCAATGTATTTTAAAATTCTACAATTAGACTAGAATTATGTAAACTAATTACTTCTACACAAACTAAGGAGAAAGATTAGAGAAAAAAAAAAGAAAAACAAAGAGGACAACTTACTAGGAAGTGGTTGAGAAGTTGAGAAGATGAAGAAAAATGGTGAAGATAGGTTGTTGGAAGAAGATTGGAAGAGAGGAAGTAGAGAGAAGGAGGAGAGAATTTGGAGTTTTAGAGAGAGAGGGAGATGGGAGAAGAGGTGGGCGGCTGTTTTGGGGTGAATTGAGAGGGGGTTATGTTTTTAGGTTAATTAAAGAAGGGGGGAAAGTTAAAAGTAAAAAAAAAATTATATTTGGTCCGCTGCAAAACTGACCGCGGTCGTTCGCGGTACGTTCGCGGTCACGAACGAACTGCGAACAGAGAGAATCAGAGAGGCCAAATTTCGCGAACGAACCGCGAAAAATCAGCTTCTTTGATTTTTTCGCCTGGCAGCAGCAGGAAAAAAAAATTTATACAGACTAACTATAATGGTTATACTTACAACAAGTTAGTGGGTTGCCTCCCACGTAGCACCTGATTTAACGTCGTGGCACGACTCAACTTAGCGCATTTCAAGGCTCGCTAGACCTTTGAGGTTCCTCTAACCGTAGTTCCACCTTATCCTCGATGTCATCCATGCCAACATAAAGTTTCAACCTCTGTCCATTTACTTTGAATGTGCATGGGCCATCAATAGTTTGAATTTCCACAGCGCGCCCGATTGTAGTGCCTCAATTACTCGAAAAGGGCCTGACCATCTTGATTTTAGTTTGCCCGGGAACAACCGTAATCTTGGGTTATATAAAACTACCTTGTCCCTGGTTTTGAAGTTACGCTCTATGATATTCTGGTCATGAATCTGCTTCATCCGTTCTTTATATAGCCTTGTGCTTTCGAAGGCCAGATACCGGAATTCTTCCATCTCGTGCGACCCGGTAACTCTAGATTTCCCCGCTTCATCCCAATTGAGATTTAATTGTTTCAGTGCCCACCATGCTTTGTGCTCTAGTTCCACAGGTAGATGACAAGTTTTCCCAAACACCAGTTTGTATGGTGACATGCCGATTGGTGTCTTGAATGTTGTCATATATGCGCATAATACATCTTCGAGCTTCCTGGACCAGTCGGTCCTCGTGGCGTTCACTATTTTTGTTAATACACTCTTTATCTCCATGTTGGAGACCTCAACTTTCCCGTTGGTCTACAGGTGATATGGAGTAGCAACCCGGTGATTCACATCATATTTGGCCAACAATTTCTCGAATGCCCGGTTGCAAAAGTGTGTACCCTCATCACTAATGATTGCCCTTGGAGTCTCAAAACGGGTGAAAATGTTCTTCTTCAGAAATCCCACCACCACCTTAGCATCATTGGTGGTTAATGCTACCGCTTCCACCCATTTGGACACATAGTCTACCGCAACAAATATGAACTTATTACCGTATGAGCTGACAAAGGGACCCATGAAATCTATTCCCCAAACGTCAAACACTTCCACTTGTTGAATTGGGTTCATTGGCATCTCATGACGCCGGGAGATGTTCCCGGTTCGTTGCATCCTTTTACCCATAAGTGTGCATCTTTAAACACCGTTGGCCAATAGAAACAGGCCTCAAGTATCTTGGCGGCTGTTCGCACTCCTCCAAAGTGGCCACCATATGCGGAAGCATGACACGCCTGCAAAACAGAAGATTGTTCGATCTCGGGGACGCATTTCCGGATCATGTTATCGAGACATATCCTAAACAAATAAGGTTCATCCCAATAATAAAGCTGGCTTTCACAATAAAATCTTTTCCTCTGGACCGATGATAGGTCATAAGGAACAATACCGTTGGCCGGGTAATTTGCATAATCTGCATACCATGGCGCTTCAAGGAGAGTGGTAGTGAGCAGCTGCTCGTATGGAAATGTTTCCATAATTTCTCCACTCTCTTTGACAATTTTAGCTCCTTCAAGTCGTGACAAATGATCAGCGAGTTGATTTTCGGTGCCTTTTTTGTCACGTATTTCAAGGTCGAACTTTTATAGAAGCAGCACCCAACGAATTAGGCACGGCTTAGAGTCCTTTTTATCAATTAAATACCTTAAAGTTGCATGGTCAGTGTATACTATTACCTTGGATCCTATGAGATAGGACCTGAATTTGTCGAATGCGAACACTACTGCCAGCATCTCCTTTTCCGTCACTGTATAGTTCAGCTGTGCTTCACTCAATGTTCTACTAGCATAGTAGATTGGATGCATCAGCTTGTCTTTCCTTTGACCAAGCACTGCCCCCACTGCATAATCACTTACATCGCACATTAGCTCAAATGGTTGTTCCCGGTCGGGGGCAATGATGATGGGTGTTGTGACCAACATCTTCTTCACCTCCTCAAAAGCAATCCTGCACTCATCAGAAAATCAAAAGGGGTGATCTTTTTCAAGTAACTTACAGAGAGGGTTTGAGAATTTGGAGAAGTCTTTAATGAAGCTTCGGTAAAAACCGGCATGTCCAAGAAAGCTTCTAATGGCCTTGACGGATGTTGGTGGAGGCAACTTTGCAATAACATCTACTTTAGCTCGGTCCATCTCAATACCTTTGCTCGAAACCCGGTGCCCCAATATTATACCTTCTTGTACCATAAAATGGCACTTCTCCCAGTTTAGCACTAAGTTTGTCTCCATGCACCGTTTCAATACTCTTGTCAGATTGACAAGGCATTCATCGAATGAATTCCCTACCACTGAGAAATCATCCATGAACACCTCCATAATGTCTTCCACCATGTCGGTGAATATAGCCATCATGCACCTTTGGAATGTGGCAGGTGCATTGCATAGACCGAATGGCATCCTCCTGAAGGCAAAAATGCCATATGGGCATGGGAAGGAGGTCTTCTCTCTATCCTCGAGGGCTATGGAGATTTGATTGTACCCCGAGTACCCATCTAGGAAGCAAAAGTGTGACCTCCCTGCCAACCTGTCAAGCATCTGATCAATGAAGGGAAGTGGGAAGTGGTCCTTGCGGGTGGCTAGATTCAGCTTCCTATAGTCCATGTATATTCTCCACCCGGTGACGGTTCTTGTTAAGATCCATTTGTTATTCTCGTTTTTCACCACCGTCATGCCTCCTTTCTTTGGCACACATTGAACTGGGCTAACCCAGCTACTATCAGAGATTGGAAAATAATTCCCACGTCTAGCCACTTTATTACCTCTTTCTTCACCACTTACTTCATGTTTGGGTTCAACCTTCTTTGATGTTCCCTGGAAGGTTGGTGCCCCTCTTCCAGGAGAATCTTATGCATGCAGTATGTGGGGCTAATCCCCTTTATGTCTACCATGGTCCACCCAATAGTAGTCTTGCATTCTTTCAGTACCTGTATAAGCTTTTGAGCCTGCACATCTAGCAAACCAGATGAAATAATAACATGTAAAGTGGAGTTAGGGCCTATAAATTCATACCTGAGATGAGATGGTAGTGGTTTATGCTCCAGCTTTGGTGGCTCTTCTATGGATGGCTTTGCATGAGGGTTCTCTCTTTTCTCTAGATGTAGAGGCTTGAATTCCAACTCTCAATCCAAAAACCCCTTACCTTCCAGAGATAGCACCCACTCTGCCATACTTTCACCATTTACCTCTTCTAAGTTCATTAGGCATGCCTGAAGTGGATCTTCAATGGTCAACTCTACATCGTCTGTCTCCACTATCACATCAACCGCATCAATAAGAGAGCAATTCGCAAACTCACTAGGGCGCCTTATGGATGTTTGCACATTGAATATGATCTCCTCATCATTGAATATGATCTCCTCATCGTCTGTCTCCACTATCACATCAACCGCATCAATAAGAGAGCAATTCGCAAACTCACTAGGGCGCCTAGGGAGCAATTCGCAATCTCATCTTGAGTTCCCCGGTCTCACAATCAATTAATGCTCTCCCTGTGGCTAGGAATGGACTTCCTATGATTATAGGAATTTCCTCGTCCACCTTGCAGTCAAGAATCACAAAATCGGCGGGAAACGCGAACTTCCCCACCTGAATGAGCATATCATCTAATATACCAAATAGACGCTTAATTGTCCTGTCAGCAAGCTGTAATAACATAGAAGTGGGTCTGGCTCTCCCAATGCCTAGCCTCTTATAAATCACCAAGGGCATAAGATTTATGCTTACCCCCAACTTACATAATGCCTTTGCAAAGGCAAAGTTTCCTATAGTGCATGGAATGGTGAAGCTACCTGGTTCAGATAACTTCTCAGCAATGGATCTAGAAACCACTGCACTACAAGTCTGAGTAAGAGTCACGGTGGCCAAGTCTTGTAAATCAAATTTCCGCGACATCAAGTCTTTCATTATCTTAGCATACCCAGGCATTTCTTTCAAAGCTTCAATTAAAGGAATGTTTACTTGGATTTGCTTGAGCATATCAAAGAACCTTTTGTATTGCTCTTCTTTTTGGTGCTTGGCCAACCTTTGGGGGAATGGTGTTGGATGCCTCTTCTTCCCAATCACTTGGGACTTTTCTTTTTCTATTACTTTCTCCTGAACCTGCTGCTCCACCTGTTCAGCTACTTTCTTCGTTCCCTGCTGCACATCTTTATTTTCAGCTGCTGGCTGGACTGTAACTTCTGTCAACCCAGTGGACTCATCCAGTTCAATGGGCACTGGAGTGAGTGTCTCAACCTGTACGTTGCTTCTCTCTCTTTCCTGCTCAACATCAAGATCTCTACCACTTCTCAGATTAACTACCATCAACTGCTTTGGGATTTGATCTTTCGGGTTTGTTTGTGTGTCTGCAGGCAATGTCCCTTGAGGACGATTGTTAAGTGACATAGCAATCTGACCCATCTGCACTTCCATATTCTTCATAGTTGCGTCATGTGCATCTATCCTTTCATTGGTTTTGGCATTTGACCCAATTACATGTTGCATCATAGCTTCTAACCTTAAGAACCCATCATCATGTCTACCCCCATACTGTGGTGGAGGTGGATGATACCCCTGCTGCTGGTTGTTGAAATTTTTAGGTCTAGGATATGGAGCCATGTTGTTTGGTGGCCTCATACTTGCTGCATTATATTGTGGCTGAGGAGACATGTACTAATGTGGAGCCTGCTGACCCCAACTCTGGTTGCCCTGTCACTGCCCTCCATAATTAGTCACATAGTTCGTGTCTTCATGCTGATGATGATGTTCTTGGTCTGCAGCCTATGGATTTCCTATGGGTTGTCTAATGCAAGATGTGCATAAACCACCATTGGTAGTGTCTACAATATGAACCTGCTAATTGACCCCTGATTCTTCCACCTTCTTCGTCAGGATGCTCATTTGTGTCAATAAAGTTGCCACGTTCTCCTCTAGAGTGTTGGATGGATTCAGATGTACAGAGTGTACCAGTGGAGTGATAGGAGCATTCCTGGTCATCCACCCAGAGTTTTGAGCCATCATGTCAAGCAAAGTTTGGCCTTCTCTCCAAGTCTTGCTCAAAAAAGCACCACCTGCTGAAGCATCTACAATATTCTTCATACTATCTGAAAGCCCCATGTAGAACCTTTGACCCAACATCTGCTCAGGAATCTCATGGTGAGGACACATAACCAGCATACCTTTGAACCAGCCCCAGGTTTCATGTAATATCTCCATTGGTTTCTGCTTGAAGCTCACAATCTCATCAATTTGCTGAGCTGTCTTGTTAGGTGGATGAAACTTGTTGTGGAATTGCTTGACCAACTCATCCCAAGTTGGAATAGAGTTTATGGGGAGTGAGTTTAGCCATACCTGCGCAGCCCCTATAACTGAGAACAGAAATAGCAATAGTCTGATGGCTTACGGTGTCACATTCGGTTGCCTCTGTGTCTTGCATATTGAGAGAAAGTTCTTCAGGTGCTATTGTGGATCTTCAACTTGAGACCTAGAGAATAATCCCTTGTTTTGCAACAAGTGTAGCATGTTGTTAGTAATCTGGAAAGACTCAGCTTGAATTGTTGGCACAATGATGGCAGTTGCCAAATTATCCGTTGTTGGTTGTGCCCAGTCAAATAGTACACCTTCTTGCTCCTCATGCGCCTCTTGCATGTTCAACCCAGCTTGCTGGTTTGGGTCATTCACGTCTCCTATGTCAAAATCTAGTTTGATTGGTTACTGAGATTGCTGAATTTGTTTGATTGCCCTGTTACGTGCCCGAAAAAGTTTGCTCGGGGTTTGAGAGTCCTTCAATTAGTTCTCCAGTCCTTGCAGATTTTCTAGGCATGCACATGAGTACCCAATTCAACAACCGTCAAAATTTTCAATGTAAAGTGTAGAAAGAACCTGACTACACAAAAATCCTTATAGTTCTGTCAATGGCAATTGATAATTTCGTTAATTCCCCGGCAACGGCGCCAAAATTGATTCACGTCCAAGCAATGGTCGTAGTCAATATTACCTAGTCAAATAAATCCAAAATCGATCCCACGGGGAATTAACCTACCAACTACAATTTTCACAACCCAAGAACACTTCTGGAGCAAGTTCCCAAACTTTGAGTATATTTTTGTGAAGGTTTTCTAACAACTAGCTTTTGCAAGAATTAAAGACTTAAAAGAAAGAATTGAATGTTGGGTAAATAATATAGAGAAATACCAAGGTATTGATTTCCCATATTGATTGAATCCCTTCGTTTATGCTCATACAAATTATCGATATATTCTATCAATCATGAACGCTATTTTTACCGTAATTCTCTCCCAAACAACTACAATAATTTACTAGTGCACTCTCCCGAGCTACCCTAGCTAGCTTTAATTTGAATAGTTCACTTTAGATTGCACCCAAGACTTCGTTATTCCTAATCCCGCCTTTACGCCTAAAGTTATAGATTCCTCCAATAACCTAGGTGTGGTGTTGTTCAACAATATACCTAAATATGCACTCTTTTCCAAGTTATGCACACTAAATAGGAACAGCTAATTGGGAGCTCTACCAATTAACTACAACAAGAACGAAGTTGAACAAATAGAAATTTAGTTAACAATTTGTAACCACATAAACGAGAAGTTCATCACCCAATAGGCTCCATCAAAACCTTAGATAAGGAATTAGCTACTCATGATCAAAGAAACAAGAATAATAATTGAATTCATAATCAAATAATTAATATAAAAGAAAGAAATAAGTTGAGAGAGCTCTCTCTTACTAATAATCTTGCAAAAGTAGGTAATAATACAATGCTTGCCTCTCTTGGGAGAAATCTAGGCTTATATAGAGGGTTTAAGTCTTAAAAATTGAGTTTTTACAAAATTGGCCTTGAAACTTGCGGCAGCTTTCGCGGTTCGTTCGCACGGACCGCAAACAGACAACGCCTCTGAATCTCAACATGTTTCGCGAGCCTGTTTTTTCGCGGTTCATTCGCAATCGCGAATGGACCGCGAATGAACAGTGTTCCGGAATCTTCCTTCAAATTTTTATGCCAACTTCACTTTAGCTCTTCAGTTGGCCTTTTTACCATCTTATGACTCCAAAATAGCTCTTTTAGTCTTCAATGGCTCATGTGTACCTATAACACACCAAAAAACACTAATAAAAGCATTTTGTCACCATAAACAATATCGATTCAACAATAAAGTATGATTATTTATGGCATAATTATAGTCAAATTCACCTATTATCACCTCTGTATCACTAACATGCATAACCCGCAATGTAGGATGAACTTGGTCAATAAAAGTCTGGGGGTCCTCCTTGGGGTCTGATCCGATAAACACTAGAGGGTCTAAATTAATAAAATCACAAACTCTCGTACTAGCTGGTTTATCAACAGCACCTGTATTCTGCCTCTGCGTTTGAGCAGCTACAAAACTGGTCAATCATTGCAAAGCACTCCACATATCCTGGTCTGTAGTGCCAGACAGAGGAACTGGAGGTGCTCGGTTCCTCCTAATATCCTCTGGAGGAGACGGAGTAGATAAGGTATGAGATGGCATCTCACTCTGAGCCTCACTTTAGCCAACTCTGGCTTGGGGCACCTGACTGGTACCCTCTCCCGCAACTGTATCAAGTCGTCTACTAATTGTTTGCTTCCTAGTCGAAGGTATCGCTGAAAGAAAACAAGGTGAATATTAGATACGAACACTTACTACTCAACTTTATGCACGATCTAGATTTAGGAATAAGGTAACAACCCTAGATGTCATGTAGCCTCCTGATTATAAATGTGGCGCACTACACATCCATAATCAAGACTCTACTAGACATGGCTCATAGACAATCTCTAGGCCAAACCTAGCTTTGATACCAAGTTTGTCACGACCCAAACTGGGGGGCCATGACTAGCACCCGACCAAACTTGCCGAGCACCGACGTACATTTTATCTAACCTTCTTTATTATCTTTTAGGGCTGACGAGATCAATATAAATGGTAGACATGGATCATGGACAACCAACAATAAAATATGATGGCATGAACCTACATAACATGGGATGACCAGACAATCAAGAAACTATATACATATGGTACAAGCTACCACGCTATCATAAAAGACTATACAACAAAAACTAGCCGACAAGGCATACCAAACTATATATGAGTCGACACTTGTCTATAAGCCTCTAAAGGAACATAAGTGCTGCAACATAGTCGGAACAGGGTCCCGACATATCCATAACGTCTATAACAAAAATGCATACCAAGACCACGGCAAGTCCGGAAAGGGATCTCGCCAATCACTGCTGAACTGGACAGCCTACTATGGTGGGGGAGCTGCACCTACCTGTCTATCAGGACCTACAGCACCACATGCAGCGTCAGCAAATAAAAGGACATCAGTACGAATAAAGTACTGAGTATGCAAGGCAAGGAACCATAAATACGAACAATAATGTAAGCTGAGATAGAGAATATACAACCTGCAACATCTGAGTACCTCTGAGGACTACTGACAAGAAATACATAATACATATGTATAAATACATAAACTTTTAAAACATACGCCTCTGTGGGCATCATCATTATCATATCATACCCAACCAAAATAGGCTCGGTAAAAATGTACCCGGCCAAACTAGACTCGGTAAAAACGTACCCAGCTATTATAAGACTCGGTAGAATCATATCCGGCCACGTGGAGCTCGGTAAAACCCAACTGATCAGTGTTTACCCGAAAATACGAGTTACAACATCCTTGATTCGTTTAACTTCTAATACTTGTTAATCACCCCTATGGACCCTTGTATCACTTAAGATCAATAGGATTAACTTCTTATTATCTCAAGGATAATTCCTTCTTGGATTTGTGTTAAGTAACGTATGGCATGAACTAACACGTGCGGATATGGGTTGTAACAATTTCAATCAAAGTTTGGCTTAATCTGATTAGACTTGGATAAAGCTCGACGCGATCAAGATGATGCTTAGTTAGCTTACTTTAATTATGCAATGACTACTTTAGAACTGAATTCATAATTTAAGCTTAATTTATAAAAGTAATATGTCAATTTAATAATTAATAAATAGTTTGTGAATTTATATTATACGATTTAACTAAAATCATAATATATACATCGTTACTTAGACTACTTTACAGTATGTAGTAAATGAATTATATTAAATAATTTAGAAATTAAAGAATTAATATTACATAAAGTTTTGAATTTATTACTTCTTTATATTTCGTTTGAAAAATAATTTTATATTCAATATTAAGTTAACCTTATTTGAATTTGGATTCTAATTTAAACTAATAATATATATAATTCAATCACATTTGAGTTAATTCGGGCTCGACACCAAAGACTACTCATTGTTTGACTCAAAAGCTATTAAGCACCTTTAATCCTAGTTAAAGATAATTAACTCTAGATCTGAGGTGAGTAGGAGAAATAAAAAAATATAGTCAAATATAAATGTTGACAACGATTATTAACAGATTTAATAGCATAAATAAACACGCATTAAGTAGCATTAAGTGGCGATAAAATATAAATAAACGAAATGATTCACCCGATCTTGAGCGAGGCAAATCATTTTTCACTTGAATAAAATAAAGATGGGAGATAGACAAATACACAAATCTTAAGATCCTTTTTGGATCTTATGAAGGTTTTTTTATCATTGATCATCTTTTTCTCTTTTAAGAGATCTGTTTACATACATTGAAGAGGGGGGAGCCCCCCTACTATTTATAAGGGGGATATCCATAGTAAATCCTAAAAAAGGTACAATTTAGAGGGAATATTCAATAGAATATTCCTTTTAAGTATTCCAAATCAAACTAGCTATTTAATAACGGTCCGACCTTGGCTATTGATGACGGTCCGACCTTAGTTATAGATGGCGATCTGGACTTGGTTATTGATGACGGTCTGACCTTGGCCTATCCGACCTTGGCCTTTCTGACCACGACCTTATGTCTCTGCGTGCTGAATTTCTCTAATCTAAATTTGACCCATACAGTTAGTATATCCGCTTATTGAGGTCGTCTCTTGGTCGAGATCTTTGAGCGAACTTCATTAATCATAATTTGAGAAATTCAGATGGGAGGTCGAGTGTTGATTCGTACGAGGTCGAATGTTATTTCGGAGGACGCCGAAAGTTGATTCGGACGAGGCCAAAAGTTGATTCGGAAGAGGCTGCATATTGTTTTGGTTGAGGCCCAAGGTTGATCCGGACGAGGCCGAATTCTTCATTTTGGAGATGGCCC
>JASVEL010005590.1:0-33642 GCA_032618575.1 Nicotiana noctiflora
TACTGTCATGTTCTAAGTGGGACCAGAAAAACAATAGACATTAGCTTTCAAAAAATCAAAGGAATTTTTCCTAAGCTCGAGGGTTAATCCCGTGCCTAGGTATACCTTTCTATGCGGCAGTTGCTCGAACAATATGACAAGTTCTAGTTTCTCGATTGTTGACTTGGAGGCATTAGTATCATTAGGTGCTATGAAGGTCTCCAGACCCCAAAGTCATCTTCCTTATCCATTGAGCGTTCCTCCTATTTTTCTGGCCCGGTCGGGGTCCGGGCCTGTGATTTCTATTTGGTTTCTTTCTATTCGACCAGTCCCTTACCTTTTGATGTCGTGATTGAGGGCACCATGATCACTTCCTTAAAAACGAACATCACCTTTGCGTCCAGTTATTCCCTGTAGACCATCTTGATTCCACTTGGGCTTGTAAACTTCAATGCTTAATGCAAGATCGATGGTACCTCCCTCATAATATGGGTCTCCTGAACAAGGAATTGTATCTCATATATCTCTCGATTACATAGAACTGCGTCTCCTGGGTAGTTCTGGCTGTGTTGACCGGTTGGGTAATTTCACCCTTCATTGTCCCGTACTCCATATTGAACCCGTTTAATACTTGAACTGTTGGTACGACCTGATCTAACAACCCTAGTTATTTCACGACTCTCCATCCGATGGTGTTAGCCAAACTACCTGGATAAATTGACATACGCTTAACTCGAGATTTATTAATAGGTACAAATATTACCTATGTATCGTTGTGATGTCGAATGATGCCCTAGGCGTCCTCGTCACTATACGATATTTCTTCCTCCAGGACATAATATCGATATCATTTTACTCATGTGATAGATACTTTGGAGCTTTTTGTCATTGGTCCTTGTAGAATATATACTCTTTAGATAATCATGTTAATCACATCTTAATGTTCTTCCTTTTTGATCTGCTTGTTGGCGTCCCTATTTTTGAAATTCTTTTTGGCCCACTTACTTAGGAATTCCTGAAGAATCCCATTGTTGAAAAAGATGAACCACTTCTTCACTTAACTATCGACAATCCTCGGTTCTATGATTATGAGTACCATGATATTTACATATCAAATTATGATCCATTTGCACGAGGCAACGAGAGTGTCCTTGGCCACTTGGTCTCCTTAATGCGGCCAATGGCTAATACTGTACTTGTTTGTATCCACATTGAAGTTATATTCTGATAGTTTCGGGACATCTCTAACCATGAGTAACCCGGAGAAACTGTTTCTATTCACTAACCCTCAATTTCTTGGACCCTGATCATTTCTATCATTCTTGATCGGAAGGCGATTCGGTCTGTTTGCCCTTCTATTTGAGTTGTAAGGCTGGTATCAGTCTCGGGGCGGCCTCCACTCCCAAACCACTATTCATTTAGGCTTTTCTTTTGCTTTATTGGGATAAATAAACCCCAAGGGAGCCTGTGGTTGGTCGTCATCGACTCTGATCTTTGACTAGTACCTGTTGTGGTTACCGGCCAGGTAACCAATGGGTACTTAACCAAGTTGCTTCAATTGTTGAGACGCAATCAAACTTCGAAGTCGAGTACCTAAGTGAATGTCTGAATGGCCCAATCGTCTATAACCGAGGGCATGTTCATCCGTTCCATCTGGAATCTCAGCACAAATTCCCTAAGCATATTGTTGTCGATTTGCTTGATTTTAAATAGGTTAGATTTCCTCGTCTCAACTTCGATAGCGTTGGCATTGGCTTTAACGAAGGCATCTGCAAGCATAGCAAACACTAGAATTTGGAGGTAATTTATGGTACCATATCATTTCTCCTTTAGATAAGGTTTTCCCAAATTTCTTCAGCAACACCAACTTGATCTCATCATCCTCGAGGTTGTTTCAGTTTATTGCACACGTGTAGGAGGTTATATGCTCGTTTGGATCAGTGGTCCCATTGTATTTGGCAATATCAGGCATTCAGAATTGACTTTGTGGTTGTGGTTGGGGGAAAATGTTTCTGAATGAACTTTTTGGAATCCAACCCCTTCGATATCGGAGCGCTCCCGGGATTTGATCGACCCTTGAATTGTAAGCTCACCTTATTTTTGTTCTCCTATATCTTCTTTCATTCGATTCCACCCGTTTTGTCAGTGCTTCGAGTATTTTCATCGCACAAAAGTTTCCCAAGGTCTGGATCCATTGGGTTATGTGCAATCCGTTCCCCTCTCCGAGCATCCTCTCCAACCCATTCGAGTTCGATTGCATTGTGTGTGTAATTGTGACTC
Source organism: Nicotiana noctiflora (assembly GCA_032618575.1). Lineage (NCBI taxonomy): Eukaryota > Viridiplantae > Streptophyta > Magnoliopsida > Solanales > Solanaceae > Nicotiana > Nicotiana noctiflora. Next base: position 2,260 of record JASVEL010005590.1, read on the forward strand.
TACAGTTGTGCTATTGCAACTTGCTAAGATTGTAACATCTCAAAAATCAAATCTATATTAACTCCATCACCTCCCCCTTCGGGTGCCTCACGACTCGATGACTCGGGTTCCCCGTGAATACTATTTTCCGGATCAATCGATAGGTTGATATTGATAACAACCTATGGTTTGGCATCAACTGGGTCAACAGTTGGAACACCATTAGGGTCAACAGAAGGCATACTTTTTCTTGGAACCACGTTACTATTTTCACCGTGGTGGCCGGATTCGACGTCAATATTCAAGTGAGCATATTGGAAATTGACATATTGAATAACCCTAAAATCAACTTCAAAAGCAAGCGTGCTTGTAAAATAGAGTGCATTATAAAGATTCGTACTAAATCACTACTATTATCCTAAACCCCGTAATGGGTAGCTTACTATTTACCCTACAATGAGTAATAATTAAATTTGTATGCGGTTTAACAGATACATGGTTTAATTTAATACAAATAGTCAAAGACCAGTAAAATTGAATTAAAGGAAAGTAAAACGATCAAACCAAATGTGACGAAGTAATTAAGCCTAGCATTGGATTTGAGTGCTAAAGACTTGTTCCAATCTAACCCTCGGAATGGAACTCAGTTGTAAGTGAATGGACAACCAGCTTTAAGAACACTCAACTGCTAAAAGGTAAAAGTAAATTTTATTGCTTTGATATGCATGCCAATAATGATCCAAAAGAATAAAAAGGTTCCCCTCTTTATATAGTAGAGGAGTTTTAACCCTAATACAAGTCTAAGTAAGGTAAAAATCTTTTTTTCTCCTTTCTTCCCAAGAAAACATGATCCGCAATTTATATCGGGCATAATTCGGGCCATGATACCCGGTTGATGGCGGATATTTTGGCTCCTCGTTTGTCTTATATATTTGTTTCTTCCTTTTACCTTCGGTTCTTTGTATTGCTCGAGCTGGGATCTCTCCCGGTTCGACCAACCTCGATTTCCAACATATCTCCTGTCCTCTCTTGGTTACGGTCTATGGGCATCCTCGGTCTTACCTAAACCTATCAAATGGGCCGGGTTGACCCACAAACCGGCCTACACAACCCATTAAAATTGACCATTTAACCGGCCCATGATCCGCGAAACCCTAATTGGACCAACCCACTAATTTAAGGGGCCTGGGCTGGGCTATATTATTTTGACCTACTGAACCAGACCAGACATGAACCGGTAGCTGCACGGGTCAACCCGCACGGTCCAGCTCGGTAAGAATTATTTTATAAAATATAGAGTATATACGAGTTTTAAAAAAAAAAGAGTTAGAGTATATTAGAATATTGTTTTTATTTATTTATTAGACTATTAGTTATAGAAATAGTCGAATTCCTGTTTCTCAAGTTTTAATGTTAATAATGTATAGTTTTTCTTTCATTTTTATTCTAATTGACTTCAAGAACATATAGATTTCAAGTTTGAAGTTTTTATCATTTATTAGTTTTTTTGACTTAAATTGGATTCGGCCCATTATGGCCCAGGGTTACAAGTTCGGGTCGGGTCAAGTGATTTTGATTAATAGGTCAAATCCGGATCGGTCCTATAAGAAGTGAACCAGATCGGCGCGATTAAGGACCCACGTGCCAAGAGTCAACATGTTCGGGTCGACCTATTTAACATGTATATCCGAGCCACCGACGAATTATGTTGTTCCACATTTCTTCATCGAAAAATTCGGAACAACTCTATCCCGTATTTTACCCGCATATAAATAAATGGGAAGTTAACTTTGGCTATTAAATGTGTTGTACATACAAACTTATCTGGACTCGTAGGCGGAAAGGTACCTAAACGATTCAGATATTTACACGATTTCATGCACCCAATTTCAGTAAAATAAGAAAAAGATGTAAAATAAGTATTTTTTTTAACTAATGGACCATAGCTAGAGTTGCTAGTTCCAAAGAAACAAAATATGAATAAAGAAAAGAGGAACCCGTGAACTACACTTTTGGCTTCATCTATTTTTGAACCAATGCATGCAGAGTCGATGAAGATGGGCTTATGTAAAAGGTGATACACGTAAAATTCCAACATTGAGTAATGAGTACTCTAAAGGTTTGACCAACGTGAAGATGGAGAAATCATAGCCAACAGATGTCAGTGGAGGATTTATTAGTGTCCTTGAAACCATGACTTTAGTGAAGATAACCTAACTTTTGGAATGGTTTCAATTGTATATACCGTGTCGACATCAAATAAACTTTTTCACTATTAAGTCTTCCAAAAAATAAATGCTAATAATCATTCATAAAAAGCATTTAACCTAACCACAGAACAAGTTATATATTACTATAAATCAAAATATATTGATAATATAAAAAAATGATGTACACTGTTTGATACTTAAATCTTTTATGAAATTAGGCAAAAGTGACGTGATATCAAGTGAAGACGTGGAGGGGAGTCCGTACCACTTCAGATTGACAATTACAATGACGATGGTGACACAAAAAAATGAAAAAATTAAGAAGCTAAAAAGTAATCCTAGCTAAAGAGAACGTGGGTTTAGCAAAGTCGGTATAAAGAACTTCCTATTGGTCACAAGTAATTCACGTGTTTACAACAAACAAACAACAACAATAATACATAGCCAAATTTACCTCTCAAACCAAATTCCTCTTACATACCTTTTGAATACGGATTTTATTTTACACACCAAACCTTTTAAAAGTGTGTTAATTACACACTATTTTTGACCAGCCCCTTTAATATTTAATGCGTTGTATACACGCGCTTTTATAAATAAATAAAAAAATAACGATCCGACCCTTTTATTAATTCCGACCCATGAAAGATCCAACACGGTAAGGTAAAAACACGTACACGACCAAATTAACAAAGATAAACCCATTTTCCAAGTCATGTTCTTCATCCAAAATTAACAAAGATAAACCCAAAATCTAGAAAGCTTTCAAGGAGAGGTATGGAGATGACTTATTCCCTTTGTGGTGTGTGTGGACACAACAAGAGGGGATGCCAATCTCTCAATATTAGTTGGGGTAGAAATGAAGAAGAAAATTCTTTGGTTCAAAATATTGTTTGGTTTCTTTAAAGAAGAAGAAAATGAAATAAGAGGGGGATGAAGAATTGGGGCATAAAATGGGCGTTAGGGTTAAAGAAAATAGGCCCAAATTTTAGTAAATAGCCGTTGTATTGGTCAGTGAAGGCAGAAAGTAACTATTCACGCGCTCACTAGTCGTGTTTCACACGTCCTAGGGGCTGGTCAAAAGTAGTGTGTAATTGACACACTTTTGAAAGGTTTGGTGTGTAAAATAAAATCCGTGTTCAACAGGTGTGTAAGAGGAATTTGGTCCTAAATTTGATGGGTAGATTATGTAATTTGCCTAATACATACAAAGTGTAATCTCAAAAGTGGAATTTGAGCAGGGTATGTATACGCATACCTTACCCTTCCGTTATAAAAATCGAGAGGTTATTTTAGATAGCCCTCGACTGAAAAAAATATGTAAATAGAATAGTAAGAGAAGCAGTAACCACATCCAAAAAATACGATAACTGAATCAACAAAAATAATAGGTAGTATTAGGAACTAAGAAAGACAATACATGTACGAAAACGAATCACGTTCGGCTACTTACTATCCTACTCATGCCTAATCACCTCTACCCAATATATTTTTTGGCTTACCCCTACCTCTCCTTGACCCACCATAGCCAACCTCTCACACCTCCTCACTTGCGCATCTGCGCATCTACTTTTTACATGTCTGAACCATCTCAACCTCGCCTCCCTCATCTTATCCACTATGGGGATTACTCCCACCTAGTCAAGAATGTCTTCATTCCTAATCATGTTTCTCATTATGGCGACACATTCATCACAACATGTTCATTTTCGCTAATTTTATCTTCTGAACATGTCTTGACTAGCCAACACTTCGCCCCATACAACATAGTTGGTCTAACAATCATCCTGTAAAAATTGTCTTTATGTTTCAGTGTCACTTTTGTATCACATAAGACACCATCTTCAAGCCTTTGTTTCATCCATCCCGTTCTACAACGATATGTGGCGTCCTTATCAATCTACCCATTACTTTAGATTATAGACCTAAGATACTTGAAACTTCCTTTCTTGTGGATGACTAGTGTATCTAGTCTCACTTTCATGTCAGCCTCCTGAGTCCCATTATTGAACGTGCACTCTAAATATTCTATTTTGGTCCTGCTCAACCTGAAATCGTTAAACTACAAAATCTGCTTCCAATTGAGCTTAGAGTTAACATTGTCTAGCGTCTCGTCAATTAAAACTATGATACCTGCAAATAATATGCACCAATATACCTTCCCTTAAATGTGTTGCGTCAACTCATCCATTACTAAGGCAAACAAGAAGAAGCTAAGAGCCTACAATATAAACATGCAATATATATATATATATATATATATATATATATATATATATATATATATATATATATATATATATATATATATATATATATATATAAGAGCAGAGGCTAGCATACGTTGAAGGGCGGGGGGCCACTGGCAATAGCTCTGTGGGGGCACTGGTAGAATGCTACATTCATTGCTAAATGCCCGAGATCGATTTTTCACTACTTCTCAGTTGCTTTTTATATTTTTAAGGTTTTTCAATTAGATAATCTGATATTGTCAGCCTAATGACCAATAATTTTAGTTGGAGAACTTGATATGTACAACCCCATGGCATGTAGCCCAAATTCTTTAGTATTGTAGCTGCCCATGTTTTTTCTTCTTTTAATTTTTTTTCAAGAGTTGCACGCCAAACTTTATAGCTAGAGATATGTATAGAGATGTTAAAAAGTAATGATGCCCCGTTACCTTCAAATTTTAGGTCTGTCTCTGTATATAAGCTCCTTCCACTGACCTCAGGGCTAACATATCTTTTACAAGTTGCAACTGTACTCATGGACCATAAGTTATGTATATTTTTTCAAAGGCTTTTTGCTGAGTCGTTCACAATAAAATAATTGGACAGTACAAGCAATTTGAAGATCTACAGGGTTATTAAGAGCTGCTCAGTATTGCTTCATAAAAAAGCCTGCACTGTACTGGCTATCGATGTTTTACCCCGTTTTGGGACCAAATAGATAAAGATTTTCGACTCTCAATTACTCTTAGATATTATAAAGGGTGTATGTTAACACGTCTCGAGATGAGATTTTATGTCTCACATGCCATATCTGTTAGGTGATATGTTTTAGGACTGCAATTTAGCTGTGAATAGTTGTAGTTGCTTTGACTGCAGTTACTTAGTTTGAATCTGCAGTTATCACTTTTCCAGTATATTTGTTGGTTTTTTTAAAGTAGATCAAGTGCTGATATTGAGGACCATGAAGTTAGTAGTTAAGTTTTTTACTTATAAATTGTAACTTAGATTACAATATAAAGTAACCATGTTCTGTATCACTCTTATGCTCTCTCTTTCTAGATTTCTTCTCTGTTCTTCATTCCTTTAATATTCTACTCTTTCATTAATCACAAACATTCACTTATTTTCTGTTTTGTTGATTAAAGTTAATTACAATTGGTATCAAAACTTCTTTCTTGAGGGGCCTGTGTGAGTACAAGCAGATTCTGTGGATTCCATGGACTGAGAAATAAGTTTTTCTTCATTTGCACTACCAATGATTGATGGAGGAAGTTATCAGATATGGACAGTTAGAATGCAGACCTATTTGAAAGCATTGGATCTTTGGGAAGTGGTTAAGATGATAATGAGATTTTTACCTTGCCAAACAATCCTATAATGGCTTAGATAAAAATTATAAGGAGAGGAAAATCATAAAGTCAAAGGCAAAGGCATGCTTGTTTGCTGCAGTTTCATCCACCATCTTCACTTGTATCATGTATCTGAAGTAAGCAAAAGAGGTATGAGATTATCTCAAGAATGAATATGAAGGTGATGAAAAAGTCTGAGGAAAGGAAGTGCTGAATTTGGTGCATGAATTTGAGTTGCAAAGGATGAAAGACAGAGAAACCATAAAGGAGTACTCTGACGGACTTCTTAACATAGTAAATCATATCAGATTTTTGGGTTCCTCTTTAAATGATTCAAGGATCGTTGAGAAAATCCTTGTAACGGTGCGAGAAAGATTTGAGGCTACCGTTGCAACCTTACAAAATACTAAGGACTAGTCCAAAATTACATTACCAAAGCTCTTGAGTGCTTTTCAAGCACAAGAGAAATGACGTGTTATTGAGACAAGAAGGATCAGTTGAAGGAGCCTTACCAGTAAAGCATCAATACATTAGAAGAAACCAGAAGAAGCAAAACAAAAAGATCCAAGAGGCGAACAATGAGAATGTTGGATACAACAACAAAATCAAGACTCGAAGCAAGAAGACAAACTTTCTGCCTTGTCAACATTATGGTAAAAAAGGCCACCCTTATTTCAAATATTGGAGGAGACCTGATGCAAAGTGCAGCAAGTGCAATAAATAGGGTCACGAAGCTGCAATTTAAAAAGCAAAATTCAGCAACATGCAACAGAAGCTCAAGTTGTTGAACAAGAAGAAGATGATCAACTCTTTGTTGCAACTTGTTTCACAAGTCACGATTCAAGTGAAAGTTGGTTAATCGATAGTGGCTGCACTAACTACATGACGTATGATAAGGCATTTTTCAAAGAGTTAAGGAGCGCAAATATGCCATAACCCCAGTTCGCCCTCCGTGAACCATCGTGACGGCACCTAGTCTCTACGACTAGGTAAGACTAAATTGAGGAAGATAAACTAATTTACGAAAATAAAACAATTTAAAACAAAAATAAAGTAATAAAACATCATTTAAAAACTCGACATACACAATATTAAACTCTCAAAACCCATACATATTCCCAAGACCCAAAAACCCACAAATCACAAGCTAAGGATACTACATAGTGATCTAACTCCAGAATGTCTAAAAAGAACAAAAATACAGAAGGGCTAATGCTTAAAAGCGAGAATAGAAAGGGACTCCTCGGTCTGCGGATGCGACATATATACCTCGAAGTCACTAGAGCAGTCGTCTCGCCTCAAAGGTGATAGGACTGAGTCGCATTATCTGGATCTGCACATGAAAAGCATACACAGAAAGGGCGTGAGTAAACCACATCGGTACTCAGTAAGTGCCAAGCCTAACCTTGATTAGGTAGTGACAAGGAAGGTCAGGTCCGTATTGAGGTTAAATAAAAGATAAAATTTGACAATGTAGAATGAAGTAGTATAAATAAGTACAACAGTAAAAGTAACACAAGATATAAAGAAGAACAACAACTATATAGAGACAAAGTAAACACAAAAGGAATATACAGCTCCGTACCAAATAATAACAATCGGGGATCTCACAGGATTCCGTCTTATAGTCCCGAATATACATATCCCATATGCCTCCCAGGATACCATCCCGTAGTCCAACTCATGGTGCGGGAAAATCTACCAGAATCCCATTTTGTAGTCCCAAAATATAAATACCCAATACTCGGGGAATCCACTGGGTGCATTCCCATAGTTCCATATAACAGTGTTGGGGGATATACCCGAATCCCATATCCACAGTCCCAAATGTAAACAGACAAGGGGAGCTACCGGAATCCCACATCCGTAGTCCCAATGTAAATACACAACGACAACTGGAAAAAATACTCAGAAATGTCAAACTTCATATTAAGGCAAACAAGTCGTCTAGCCTAACATGCTGCACAAAATTCAGGTAAAGCAGTTTGAACAAATAAAGCAATTAAATCACTTAGACATGGTTTTCTAAGCTAATAACAGGCTTAATAGTACAAGTAATAAAAACAGGAAAGAAAACATATTAGTAATTACTTAATGAAAAATCAGATTTCCAATAATTAGCACAAGTACGCACATGTCACCTTACGTACAAGGCATTTCAATTATCAATAATACCAAATCCTAAGGGAAAGGTCCCCCAAAAAAGGTTAAGCAAGCCACTTACCTCGAACCAGCTCAAATCAACCCGAAACCACACTCTTGCCACTAGTACTCGACTCCAAATAACCTAAGTTTATTCAATTCAATTGCATAAGGTAAATAACACTTTGAGTAACTGATTCTACAAAGAAATTCTAAGCTAATACGCGAAATTAGGTAAAATAACCAAAATGCTCCTCGGGCCCACATCTTGGAATCAGGTAAGATTTATATTTTCAGAATCCTCACACTCTCATGAGTTCATGCATACCAAAATTATCCAAATCTAAAGTCAAATTCCCAATCAAAAGTTGAATTCTAGGTCTAAGAACTTTCTTCCAAATTTTCCCAAATTTTCATCCCTAATCCGAAATTAAATGATGAAACTAACTATCGATTGATGGAACATAACTAGAAAGGGTTAAAGAATTGTTACCCAATGATCTCCTCTTCAATTTTTCTCATAATCGCCCTCCCCCGAGCTCCAAATCGAATTTTCAGCTTTTGAAACTAAACCCTCAAAATTTCATATTTTTGCCCAGTTATTACCGCATCTGCGGTCAAGGGACCGCATCTACGGTTCCACTTTTGTGGACCAATGGTCTTACTTGCAACCTTTCACTTAAGACTAGCTTCCGTATTTGCGACTCCTCATCCGCAGACGGTACCGCTCCTACAGAAATTCTATCACTTCTGCGGCTCATGCTGAACCTCTCCATTTTTGCTTCTGCAATGTCGAATATCGCTTTTGCGACTCCGCACCTTGGGAACCCATACTGCAGGTGCGGTGATGACAGTAAACCAACTGAAGCTGGAACTTCAAAACTCTAAAATTCTTATGTCAATCATCCGAAATCATCCTGAGGCCCCTAGGACCTCAACCAAAAGCACAACAAGTTTAATACCACTGTCCAAACTTATACCAATCCTTAAACTTTCTAAAACAACATCGAAATGACGAATCAACCACGGATTCAAGCCTAAGAACTCTAAAATTCTAGAAATACAATTTCGATCAAAAAGTCTATCAAACCTCGTCTGAATAACTTGAATTTTGCACACACATCACATTCAACACTATGGAGTTACTCCAAGTCTGAAATAAGCCAACAGAGATAACAGAACTATCAAATTTCTATTCCGAGATAGTCTTCACATTGTTCTAACTATGGTCAACTTTCCAACACTTAATCTCTCATTTAGGGACTAAGTGTCCCAAAACTCTCCGAAGCTCAAAATGAACATCCCGACAAATTGAAATAGCAGAAATAAATATGGGAAAAGTAGTTAATAGGGATCGATACGTAAATTCTTAAGACGACCGGCCGGATTGTCACAACAGAAAAAGAAAGTTAAAATTGAATATGGTGAGTATATTCCTATGAAAGGCAAGGGCACCATTTCCATTGCAAGTTGTTTAAGAACTAAGTTTATCACTAATATTCTCTATATCTCAGATATTAATCAAAATTTACTTAGTGTTGGTCAATTAATGGAGAAAGGATACGAACTTGACTTCGTAAACAAATCATGTGTGATAGAAGATCCATCAGACCATGATATATTTAAGGTCAAAATAGTGGGTAGGAGTTTCTCACTAAATCCCTTGGAGGAGGTGCAAACTGCTTTTCAAGTCAAAGAAAGTGTCACAAAAGTTTGGCATAAGAGGCTCGTATACTATCATCATGAGGGGTTGTTGTAGATGAAATCTAAAATGATGGCAAATGATCTTCTAGAGTTCGATGATCCCACTTCATACTACAGAGCATGTTAGTTTGGAAGGCAAAATAGAAAGTTTCCCAAGTCAACCTAGAGAGCCACTCACAAGCTACTATTGACCCATACAGATGTATCTGGTCCTCAAAGAACTCCATCATTAGTAGGTAGTCGATATTATATTGCTTTCATTGATGACATTATAAGAATGTGTTGGATTTCTTTCTTGAAATTCAAATCAGAAGTAGTTAAAGTGTTTTGGAAGTTCCAGAAAATGGTGGAAAACCAAAATGGCTATAAAATTCAAGTTCTTAGGCCAGATAATGGAAAAGAATACAGCTAAGAGGAATTCAATTTGTTTTGTGAGGAATCTGGCATTGAACACCAGCTTACTGCTCCCTATACTCCACAAGTAAATGGAGTTAGTGAAAGAAGAAACAGATATATCCTAGAGATGACAAGATGCATGTTACATAAGAAGAATTTACCCAAGTAGTTGTAGCAGAAGCAACTCATATAGCTATTTGTTTTTTTATAAATCAATCTTCCCACAAAAGCATTTAAGAATCAAACACCCTTCGAAACATGGTATGATTGCAAACTATCTCTGAATTTTTTAGAGTATTTGGATGTTTGTGCTTCAGTCACGTTCCATAGATCAATAGGGATAAACTAGATAAAAGAGCACTTCCAATCATCTTTATTGTCCATAGTTCCGTTGCAAAAGCTTATAAAGTGTTTCAGCCAAAAATGGGAAAGATTATTATAAGTAGAGATGTGCACTTTATGGAAGATGAAGGGTAGTAGTGGGACGATGCAGACAAGAAGGATCCGACTTTAAAGTTCAAGTTGCATATTTCAGATACATTAGATAAAAGTATCACAAGAGATGGGCATAATGATTTGGTGGATCATATTTCTGTTTGAGGTACACTTATTACTTTCTGATGTTTATCATAGAAGTAACATTATAATTTGTGAACCTGCTAATTATGAAGAAGCCAAGAAGAATGAAGATTGGAGTGCTACAATGAAAAAGTAGTTGCTCATGATTGAAAAGAACAAAACATGGGAGTTAGTTGATCGACCTCAAAATAGAAAGGTGATTGGAGTCAAATGGGTGTACAGAACTAAGCTTAATACTGATGGCTCAATCGAAAAGCATAAATCTAGGCTCGTGGTCAAAGGATATGATCAAATATTTGGCGTGGACTACTCAGATACCTTCTCGCCAGTAGTGAAACTTGACAAAATTAGCTTTTTACTCGCTGCTGCAGCACAAAAGAGATGGAAAGTATACCAGTTAGATGTCAATCAACATTCTTGAATGGTTTTCTGTAGGAGGAGATCTATCTTGAGCAACCAGAAGGCTATGTGAAAGAAGCAAAAGAATAAAAATCTTCTTAAAACTGCACTATATGGAGTGAAACAAGCTCTAAGAGATTGGTACAGTAGAATTGATGACCATTTACTCAGTTTAGGCTTTGGGAAAAGCTTATCTTAATCCACTTTGTATGTCAAATATAGTGGAAATGATACTCTAAATCCGATCGGATTAGTTTCGGGAACCTAGCTTCTTTAATGTTCCTCATAACCGACACCAGTTCTATCAAGTTGATGTTAAAGTTGTAGTCCGATATGCTGGGATATGTTGATCTCAGGACTTTGGCACCTCCGTCTCCTGCAACGATCTACTACTTCAACCATGATTCATGCTTCTATCGAAAGTGAACCTATTCGATGACTGAAAATCTTTATTTCCATGTCTATCGTCCCTCCCGTAAGGTTGAAGACGAATCCTAAAGGCCCCCCCCCCCCATTTGCATTAAAATCCTTTTTGAACTTATCTTGATTTCGATCATGATTACGTCCTTTGGAAGACACCGAAGAACCCAATTGAACATCTGCTATTTTGATCTATAATTTGTAGAAATTGTGAACATTTGCCCATGTGGTTGCCTGAAAGTCTAGCAAGATTTCCTTCAGTTTTCTGGAGGCATCAGAACTCAATGGGTTGAGACCCTTTGCAAGTTCCTCCAATATTCACTCAGCTGGTGTTATTGGTAACAACATCCTTTATTTCTGAAATTGGATCACGAACTCTTACAATAGTTCAGATTCTCCTTGGAATATTCTGAATATATTGTCACGACCCTAGTTCACCAATTGTGAACATGTCGTGATGGCACCCAGTCCCCACGACTAGGTAAGCCTAACACGTTGCGGAATATACAGGTTATAAAATACTTAAATAAGGAACAGCGGAAAATAACACAAAAAGGTATGTAATCCGTGCCGCTTGGCACATACATCCGTCATACAATAAATAGAACACTACCAAGAATCCGGAACCCCACGGTAACACAGACTAAAAGAGAAATACAACTGGGGCTCTATGTATAAAGAGTTTCTAACAACGAAATGAGGAAAAATGCCAACTAGAAATACTAGAATAGAAGGAAAGCCTCCGGATCCGCGGACGTAGCAGATCATACCTCGAAGTCTTCCAGAAAGCTGCAGAATCACCTAGTACGAGCACTGCTCCGATGTACCCGGATGCGCACAACAAAAGTGTGCGAGAAGAGTAGCATGAGTACACCACGGCGGTACTCGGTAAGTGCCAAGCCTAACCTCGATGGAGTAGTGACGAGGAAGGTCGGGGCCCTACTGAGAACAATAATAATGTGATGATAACAAAATAAACAGTTTAACAGATAACGACAAAATTTCCAAAATAACAACATTTACTGAAAACTGTCTACAATCAAGCTAATAACAAATAACCAACTCGATAAACAAGTCCAGGATCTGTGGGAATTGAACCCGCGGTCCCGATATCGGTACCTGCGGGTCTCCGGGAATCGAACCCGCGGCCACATTTCACAAAAATATCTCGATAGCTCGGGATCTCGGGAATCGAACCCGCGGTCCTCACCAATAATCAATAAATCTCGGGATCTCGGGAATCGAACCCGTAGTCCACATTTCAATAAATCTCGGGATCTCGGGAATCGAACCCGTAGTCCACATTTCAATAAATCTCGGGATCTCGGGAATCGAACCCGTAGTCCACATTTCAATAAATCTCGGGATCTCGGGAATCGAACCCGTAGTCCACATTTCAATAAATCTCGGGATCTCGGGAATCGAACCCGTAGTCCACATTTCAATAAATCTCGGGATCTCGGGAATCGAACCCGTAGTCCACATTTCAATAAATCTCAGGATCTCGGGAATCGAACCCGTAGTCCACATTTCACTCCGGGTCTCTGGGAATCGAACCCACGGCCCTGGGTCTCCGGGAATCGAACCCGCAGTCCACAAGCACAGCAATTAAAGGAATACACAGAGAGAATAAATTATGCTTAACTATAACTTCACCGAAAAATAGTGCCAATAATTATCAAGGAGTTCGAATAAGGCAATTAGGCAACTAAATAGTTAAGGGCTACCTAATCATGTTTTTCTATCCACTACCGGTAAAACATCAAATTAACAGCCAAAGACAGAAATACCGCTCATCGAACATTTTTAATAAATACGTGTTCAACAACCAGCGCATGTACACGCCCGTCACCTCGCGTACAAGGCATTAAAACTATCACATAATATCCTAGGGGTGAAAATTCCCCCACACGAGGTTAGACAAGCCACTTACCTCAATTCCGGTACAATACCGCTAAGCAATAACCCTCTTGCCACGAATGTCGGCCTCCACAAGTGTAGAATCTGATAAAAATCAATAGAATCACATCAAAATAGGCCAATTGGGCATTACCCAATCAAAATAACTCGAAATACACCAAAACCCACAAGTTGCCAAAACCCGACTTCCGGTACGCTTATCGAAAAATCACGAAAATTATATATTCAGGTTCCTTATCTCAATACGAGTCCGTGCATATAAAATTTATCGAAATCGGACTCCGTTTGCCCATTCAAATCAAAGATTTTCTAACATTTAGGCCTAGGGCTCAAACCCACCTTTAATCTTCCAATTTCAGTGAAATAATCACGGATTTCATGATAAACCAACGAATTAAGGTCAAGAAACTTACCCCCGATGATTTCCCGATGATATCCCAACGTTTTCCCTTTCAAAAACCTCTCTTGGAGCTCAAAAATGGCGTTTTTGTGTATGGGGGTCGCGGGTGTTATGTTCTGAACTTAAGCTCACTGCCAGACATTTTCCTTCATCGCGTTCGCGTGGCCCGTCACGCGTTCGCGATGCTCTAACCCATTTACCCTTCGCGTTCGCGTGACGCCACTCGCGTCCGCGATGCACAGCCGGCTAAACCTTCGCGAACGCGGCGCTAGTCCACGCGTTCGCGATGACCTTATTTCCCATCCAACCCGCCTTGCTCTTCGCGAACGCGACACGGGGATCGCGAACGCGGTGCCTCCCCTTCTTCCACTACGCGAACGCGACGACTTGGATGCGAACGCGACGCGAACGCGAACAAGGCCCTCGCGAACGCGATGGCTTAAATCTTGCCCAGTGATCTGCAGTTTTTCTGCAGACTTTACATGTTCCAAAGTGCCGGATGATGGTTCGAATTCATCCCGAGGCCTCCGGGACCCCAACGAAAACCACCAACATACTCCAAAACACGATACGAACTTATTCCAATCATAAAAACACGTCTAACAACATCAAAACCCATAAATCACATCGATTCAAGCCTAAGTTTCTTAAAACTTTCCGAATTGCATATTTGATCAAAAACCCGACCAAACGACGTCCGAATGACCTGAAAATTTGCGGACATATCCAAAATCACATAACGAAGCTACAGAAATTGTCGGAATTCCATTCCGACCCCGGATCAAAATCTCACCTATCGATCGGATTCGCCAAAATTTCAACCTTCGGCATTTCAAGCCTAATTGAGCTACGGACCTCCAAAATACCTTCCGAACGCGCTCCTAACCCCGAAATCACCTAACGGAGCTAATGGAACCATCGGATTTCCGTTCCGAGATCGTCTTAACACTGTTCCGGCTATGGACCATTTTCTAGTTTCAAAGCTCTTATTTGGGGACTAAGTGTCCCAAAATGCTCAAATTTTCGGAACCGACTCTCCCGGCAACCCACAATAGGAGAAATGAGCTTTGGGGAACAGTTAAATTAGGGATAGGGGCGTAATTTCCTAAAACGACCGGTCGGGTCGTTACACCCAGCTTCTACATGCTTCGTCCTCGAACGAGCATAGAAAACATACCTGGAGTAGTGAAAAGATGAGGGTACTGGCTGCGCATATCTTGCTCGGTCTCCCAAGTCGCCTCCTCGACCGGCTGGCTCCGCCACTGAACCTTTACCGAAGCGATGTTCTTTGACCTTAGCTTTCGGACTTGCCTGTCTAGAATGGCTACTGGCTCCTCAACATAAGAAAGATCCTTGTCTAGGTCTGAACGGATGTGAAATCCAACACGTGCGACGGGTCGCCGTGGTATCTCGGAGCATGGAGACATGAAATACGGAGTGAACTCCGGCTAAGGCTGGGAGGTAAGGCCAACTCGCAAGCAACCTCCCCGACACGCCTCGAAAATCTCGAAAGGACGATAAATCTGGGACTCGAGCTTCCGCTGTTCCCGAACCTCGTAACGCCCGCCTCGTGGGCGGGGACTCGACGTAGAACCCGCTCGCCAACCGTAAAAGCCACGTCGCGAACCGTCGCGTCGCGCATAACTCTGTCTGTCCGGGCGGGCGCGCGCGAAGTACGTGCTGAATCGCGCCCGACCTTGTCCGTAGCCTCCCGAACCATATCGGTGCCTAGTAACACGGCCTCGCCGGCTCGGACCAACCCACGGGAGACACTGCGCCTCTGCCGTATAGGGCTCGTACGGTGCCATGCGGATACTAGATTGGTAGGCTGTTGTTATAAGCAAACTCCGCCGGTGGCAAGAAGTGATCCCATGAACCTCCGAACTCGATCACGCACGCACGGAGCATATCCTCCAAAATGCTGAATAGTGCGTTCGGACGCCCGTCGGTGCAGGGGTGAAATGCGTGCTCGGCTCCACCGAGTACCTAACTCTGCTTGTACGGCTCTCCGGAACGCAGTGAAGTGAGCGGGTGCCTCTATGCGAAATGATAGAAGCTGGAATACCATGCGGCCGAACTATCTCCTTGATATAGATCTCCGCCGGTCGCTCAGATGAATAAGTAGTGCTCGCCAGGTATAAAATGGGCGGACTTGGTCGGCCGATCCATGATAACCCAAATAGAATCGAAACTTCGCTAATAGTCCGTGGAAGCCCGGATACAAAGTCCGTGGTGATGCGGCTCCCGTTTCCGCTGCGGAATCTCGATCCGTTGCGTCAATCCACCGGCGGCCCGATGCTCATACTTCACTGCTTGGCCGGTTGAGGCATCTAGAAACATAATCAACTATATCCCTCTTCGTCCGCCTCCACCAGTAATGTTGTTTCAAGTCCTGATACATCTTCGCGGCACCGGGATGGATGGAATACCGCGAGCTATGGGCCTCTGCTAGAATCGGCTCTCGAAGATCATCTACATTGGGCACACAGATACGGCCCTGCATCCTCATAACTCCGTCATCCCCGATGGTAACATCTCGAGCATCGCCACGCCGAACTCTATCCTGTAGGACAAGCAAATAAGGGTCGTCGAACTAACGCTCCACGATGCGGTCAAATAGAGAAGACCGAGATACCACACAAGCCAGAACCCGGCTGGGCTCCGAAAGATCCAGTCTAACAAACTGTATGGCCAAGGCCTAAACATCCATCGCCATAGGCCTCTCCGAAGCTGGTAGATATGCCAAACTCCTCAAACTCTCTGCCCGGCGACTCAAGGCATCGGCAACTACATTAGCCTTGCCCGGATGATAGAGAATAGTAATATCATAGTCCTTGAGTAGTTCCAACCATCTCCTCTGACGCATATTCAGGTCCTTCTGCTTAAGCAAGTGTTGCAAGCTCCGGTGATCAGTGTAGATCTCAGAAGGAACCCCATATAAATAATGACGCCAAATTTTCAAGGCGTGAACAATGGCGGCTAGCTCCAAATCATGAACAGGGTAATTCTTCTCATGCACCTTCAGCTGTCTCGACGCGTAGGCAATCACCCTACCGTCCTGCATCAATACCGCACCGAGTCCAACTCGTGAGGCATCGCAATATACAGTATAGGACCCCGAACCCGTAGGCAACATCAATATAGGGGCCGAAGTCAAAGCTGTCTTGAGCTTCTGAAAGCTCGCCTCACACTCGTCTGTCCACTGAAAAGGGGCACCCTTCTGGGTCAATCTAGTCATAGGTGCTGCAATCGAAGAGAACCCCTCTACGAAACGACGGTAGTAGCCCGCCAAACCAAGGAAGCTGCGTATCTCAGTAGCGGAGGAGGGTCTGGGCCAACTCTGCACGGCCTCCACCTTCCTCGGATCTACTCGAATACCATCACTCGACACCACGTGGCCCAAAAATGCCACAGAACTCAACCAAAATTCACATTTAGAGAACTTGGCATAAAGTTGCTTCTCCCTCAGGATCTGAAGCACTATCCTCAAATGTTGCTCGTGCTCTTCCCGGCTCCCGAGAATATACTAGAATATCATCAATGAAGACAATCACGAACGAGTCCGGATAAGGCCTGAACACACTGTGCATCAAATGCATAAATGCTGCTGGAGCATTAGTCAACCCAAAAGACATCACGAGGAACTCATAGTGACCATACCGGGTCCTGAAGGCAGTCTTCGGGATATCTGGCTCCCGAATCTTCAGCTGGTGATACCCGGAGCGCAAATCAATCTTAGAAAACACATGTGCGCCCTGTAACTGGTCAAATAAATCATCAATACGGGGCAAAGGATACCGGTTCTTCACTGTAACCTTATTCAGCTGACGATAGTCAATACACATACGCATAGAACCGTCCTTTTTCTTCACAAACAATATAGGAGCACCCCGAGGCGAAACACTGGGTCGAATAAAACCCTTGCCCAATAACTCCTGTAACTGATCCTTCAACTCCTTCAACTCAGGAGGAGCCATACGGTACGGTGGAATAGAAATGGGCTGAGTGCCTGGCAACAAGTCAATAGAAAAGTCAATATCTCTGTCGGGCGGCATGCCCGGAAGATCGGTTGGAAATACATCGGCAAAGTCACGTACCACATGAACATAATCAATAGAGGGAGTGTCAATACTGACGTCCCGCACATAGGCTAGATAAGCAGCATACCCCTTCTCAACCATACGCTGAGCTCTGAGAAAAGAAATAACACGGCTAGGGGTGTGATCTAGAGTACCACTCCACTCAATACGTGGAATGCCTGGCATAGCCAGCGTCACGGTCTTGGCGTGACAATCAAGAATAGCATAATGGGGCGACAACCAGTCCATGCCCAGAATAATATCAAAATCGACCATCCCGAGCAATAATAGATCCGCTCTGGTCTCAAAACCACAAATGGTAACCAAACATGACCGATACACACGGTCCACAGCCAAAGAATCTCTCATCGGAGTAGAAACATAAATGGGTGCACTCAAAGAATCCCAAGGCATACCCAGATGCGAAGCAAAATAAGAGGTCACATATGAAAAAGTGGAACCAGGGTCGAATAGAACCGATTCCTCCCTATGACTAACTAGAACAATACCTGTGATAACAGAATTAGATGCAACAGCTGCAGCACGATCAGGAATAGCATAAAATCTGGCCTTTCCCCTCTCTCGAGGGTGGCCTCTAGCACATTGATCCCCGCCCCTGGCTGGCTGGGCAGGTGGAGTGGCAGCTGGAGCTAAAATGAATGGCCTGCTGGCCCTGTGAACCACGTTGAGGCTGCGAAGACTGTGGAGGTGCTCCTCTCCTATGCCTGGGGCACTCCCTAACCAGATGGCAAGTATCCCCGTACTGAAAACAAGCTACGGGAGGACGCGGTGGCTGTGACTAACTAACCTCTCCTCCACTAGTCTGACCCCTGGAGGTACCCCGCACAAGAGGCGCACTGGAAAATGGGGGAGTATAATAAGGCTCCTGAGGTGCTGGAAGAGCTGGAGTACTGCCGGCTATTGGTAATGCTGAATGAACTAGACGACCGGAATAACCCTTGCCAAAACGACCGGCTTCTAAAGTGAGGGCACCAGAGAAATGGCCCGACTCACGAGACTTCTTGGCCTTTCTCTCTCTTCGCTCTCTAGGGAGCATACTCTCGATCCTCCGGGCAATGCTCACCGCCTGCTGATAAGGTATATCCATCTCCAACTCTCTGTCCATGATGGACCGGATCGGCGGAATAAGGCCCTCAATAAATCTCCGCAATCTCTTCCGGACCGTGGCTACCAAGGCCGGTGCATGCCTTACTAGACGGGTGAAACTGATAACATAATCCGATATTGACATGGAGCCCTGTCACAACCGCTTAAACTCCAAACGCCAAGAATCCCTAGGTCTCTAGGGAACAAACTCCCTCAAAAACAGATCTGAAAACTGCGTCCAGGTCAATGAAGCAGAGTCCTCTGGACTATCCAACTCCTACATGCGCCACCAATCATAAACGGCCCCACGAAGCTGGAAAGCAGTGAAGGAAACCCTGCTGGTCTCCACTATCCCGATGGTACGAAGAATACGATGACACTCCTCCAGAAAACCCAATGCATCATTTGTAGCCAAACTACTGAACACTGGAGGATCATATTTCTTGAAACTCTCCAATCTACGTTGCTCGTCCTCGGAGGCAGCTGACCCACCTTCGGGTTGTGCTGGGGAGGCAGGAGGCATAACAATAATCTCTGGAACCTATCCCACTGGCACTCGCTGCTTAGGTGTAGCGGCTGCGGGATTCTGGGCCCCTCCCCCGGTCTGGGATGTAGCTGCAGTGAGAGGAAGCAACTCTGCCTGAGCTAAAGTGGTATACATACTCATGAATTGGGCCAGGGTCTCCTGGAGTGCTAGAGTAGTAGCAGCTGTAGTCGGTGTACCAGGTGCCTGCGCTCCAACCTGATCCACCGGTGGCGCCACAGCGGCCGCGCGAGCGGGTGCAGTGGCTACACCTCGGGCGCGTCCTCGTCCTCTACCACGGCCCCAGCCTCTGACGGCGGCAACAGGGGGCGCGGGTACCTGATCATCGCGAGTAGCTCGTGTCCTCACCATCTGTGAGAGAATAGAAAGCAGTAGTTTAGATTTGATGCCAAAAATGTCGCACGACAAGGAATCCAAAAGAAATGAAGAGTTTCCTAAACGGTTACATAGCCCATCGTAGATAAATACAGACGTCTCCGTATCGATCAGCGAGACTCTAAGTAACTGGTTTGTGTCCCGTGACTCCTATGAACCTAGAGCTACGATACCAACTTGTCACGACCCTAGTTCACTAATCGTGAACCTGTCATGACGGCACCCAGTCTCTGTGACTAGGTAAGCCTAACACGTTGCGGAATATACAAGTTATAAAATACTTAAATAAGAAACGGCGGAAAATAACACAAAAAGGTATGTAATCCGTGCCGCTTGGCACATACATCCGTCATACAATAAATAGAACACTACCAAGATCCGGAACCCCACGGTAACACAGACTAAAAGAGAAATACAACTGGGGCTCTATGTATAAAGAGTTTCTAACAACGAAATGAGGAAAAATGCCAACTAGAAATACTAGAATAGAAGGGAAGCCTCCGGATCCGCGGACGTAGCAGATCATACCTCGAAGTCTCCCAGAAAGCTGCAGAATCGCCTAGTACGAGCCTGCTCTGATGTACCTGGATCTGCACAACAAAAGTGTGCAGAAGAGTAGCATGAGTACACCACGGCGGTACTCGGTAAGTGCCAAGCCTAACCTCGATGGAGTAGTGACGAGGAAGGTCGGGGGCCTACTGAGAGAACAATAATATAATAATGATAATAATATAAACAGTTTAACAGATAACAACAAAATTTCCAAAATAACAACATTTACTGAAGCTGTCTACAATCAAGCTAATAACAAATAACCAACTCGATAAACAAGTCCAGGATCTGTGGGAATTGAACCCGCGGTCCCGATAACAGTACCTAGGATCTCCAGGGAATCGAACCCGCGGCCACATTTCACAAAAATATCTCGATAGCTCGGGATCTCAGGGAATCGAACCCGCGGTCCTTACCGATAATCAATAAATCTCGGGATCTCGAGAATCGAACCCGTAGTCCACATTTCGATAAATCTCGGGATCTCGGGAATCGAACCCGTAGTCCACATTTCAATAAATCTCGGGATCTCGGGAATCGAACCCGTAGTCCACGTTTCGATAAATCTCGGGATCTCGGGAATCGAACCGTAGTCCACGTTTCGATAAATCTCGGGATCTCGGGAATCGAACCGTAGTCCACATTTCGATAAATCTCGGGATCTCGGGAATCGAACCCGTAGTCCACGTCTCAATAAATCTCGGGATCTCGGGAATCGAACCCGTAGTCCCTACCGATATCACTCGGGTCTGCGGGAATCGAACCCGCGGCCACAGGTCTCAGGGAATCGAACCGCAGCCCTAGGATCTCCAATTAAAGGAATACAGAGAGAGAATAAATTATGCTTAACTATAACTTTACCGAAAAATAGTGCCGATAATTATCAAGGAGTTCGAATAAGGCAATTAGGCAACTAAATAGTTAAGGGCTACCTAATCATGTTTTTCTATCCACTACCGGTAAAACATCAAATTAACAGCCAAAGACAGAAATACCGCTCATCGAACATTTTTAATAAATACGTGTTCAACAACCAGCGCATGTACACGCCCGTCACCTCGCGTACAAGGCATTAAAACTATCACATAATATCCTAAGGGTGAAAATTCCCCCACACGAAGTTAGACAAGCCACTTACCTCAATTCCGGTACAAAACCGCTAAGCAATAACCCTCTTGCCACGAATGTCGGCCTCCACAAGTGTAGTATCCGATAAAAATCAATAGAATCACATCAAAATAGGCCAATTGGGCATTACCCAATCAAATTAACTCAAAATACACCAAAACCCACAAGTTGCCAAAACCCGACTTCCGGTACGCTTATCGAAAAATCACGAAAATTATATATTCGGTTTCCTTATCTCAATACGAGTCCGTGCATATAAAATTTATCGAAATCGGACTCCGTTTGCCCATTCAAATCAAAGATTTTCTAACATTTAGGCCTAGGGCTCAAACCCACCTTTAATCTTCCAATTTCAGTGAAATAATCACGGATTTCATGATAAACCAACGAATTAAGGTCAAGAAACTTACCCCCGATGATTTCCCGATGATATCCCAACGTTTTCCCTTTCAAAAACCTCTCTTGGAGCTCAAAAATGGCGTTTTTGTGTATGGGGGTCGCGGGTGTTATGTTCTGAACTTAAGCTCGCTGCCAGACATTTTCCTTCATCGCGTTCGCGTGGCCTGTCACGCGTTCGCGATGCTCCAACCCATTTACCCTTCGCGTTCGCGTGATGCCACTCGCGTCCGCGATGCACAGCCGGCTAACCCTTCGCGAACGCGGCGCTAGTCCACGCGTTCGCGATGACCTTATTTCTCATCCAACCCGCCTTGCTCTTCGCGAACGCGACACAGGGATCGCGAACGCGGTGCCTCCCCTTCTTCCACTACGCGAACGCGACGCCTTGGACGCGAACGCGATGCTCTGCAGCACCCAGCCTACGCGAACGCGAACAAGGCCCTCGCGAACGCGATGGCTTAAATCTTGCCCAGTGATCTGCAGTTTTTCTGCAGACTTTACATGTTCCAAAGTGCCGGATGATGGTCCGAATTCATCCCGAGGCCTCCGGGACCCCAACGAAAACCACCAACATACTCCAAAACACGATACGAACTTATTCCAATCATAAAAACACGTCTAACAACATCAAAACCCATAAATCACATCGATTCAAGCCTAAGTTTCTTAAAACTTTCCGAATTGCATATTTGATCAAAAACCCGACCAAACGACGTCCGAATGACCTGAAAATTTGCGGACATATCCAAAATCACATAACGAAGCTACAGAAATTGTCGGAATTCCATTCCGACCCCGGATCAAAATCTCACCTATCGATCGGATTCGCCAAAATTTCAACCTTCGGCATTTCAAGCCTAATTGAGCTACGGACCTCCAAAATACATTCCGAACGCGCTCCCAACCCCGAAATCACCTAACGGAGCTAATGGAACCATCGGATTTCCGTTCCGAGATCGTCTTAACACTGTTCCGGCTATGGACCATTTTCTAGTTTCAAAGCTCTTATTTGGGGACTAAGTGTCCCAAAATGCTCAAATTTTCGGAACCGACTCTCCCGGCAACCCACAATAGCAGAAATGAGCTTTGGGGAACAGTTAAATTAGGGATAGGGGCGTAATTTCCTAAAACGACCGGTCGGGTCGTTACATATATCCTCCCCTACTTAGACCTTTCATGCTCTAGCATGAGCTTTAATAAATGAATTTGCAAGAATTTCAAAAGAATCAATGGAATGCTCAGGTAAAAGAGAATACCAAGTTAAGGTACCCTGCATCATGGTTTCTTTAAAATTCTTCAACTAGACATGTACAATCTTATCTTGGGCCAGATCGTTTCCCTTTACAGCCATAATGTAGGTCGTGATATGTTCCCGTGGATCCGAAGCCCCATTATACTTAAGAATATCTAGCATTATCTTTCTTGAATCAACTCTAGAGCCGCAATGGGTTTGAATGGCATCTACGTATATTTCTTGGAATCTGGTCCATTTAGCACCGATGGTGCTCCTGGGATCTGATCCATTCGAGCATGAAATTCTTTAGCATTTTGGTTCATTCGTTCATTATATTCCCCTCATGAATCTCATGAGCTTAGTTTTGAAAGGGTCATTTGTGTTGTTGTCGTCGTTCCCATAACCACTAACGGTACCTCCTGCCATGTTAAATCTGTACTCCTCACTTAGAGCGCCATTACCTGCTCTTTGAATTGTTTGATTTGCAAGAGTGCTGGGGGGTCAGACCTCTTCCATTAGCAGTATTGGAAGCACCCGATAACGCCTGTTTCAACTCTGTCATCACCTGATCTTGTCTTGAGAGTTAACCCATAATTACCCTCTATTGCTCTATCAAGATTTTGACTGTTACAACAATGTGTTCATCATCCGTATCATCAGGAGATGGACTTCTCATATGTCGAGGATTTTGACCTTTACGAACTGGATTTATTTCATCTCCTTCATTGTAGGTTTCACTGGTTGAATCATCATGTAGGAACATATCTTCATGTTCATTGTGTTCTCCAACATTATAGGAATTGTTGTCATCGTTAGCTGCCATATCTGATTTTTCTTTTGCTAAGAAAGGAATCAGAATTTATTTGTTACAGATGAATGGATCAAAGTAGTAATGCAATTGCCTATGTCCTACAATGAGTGACTATTTACCTGTAAAACAATACCGTTGAATTTGTAATATGATTTATAGACAGGTGAATTAATTTCACCCAGAATATGAAATAAATAGGAACCGAAATAAGATTATAAAATAAACTTAAAGGAAATACAAGTCTAGCCACAAATTTAGCTTCTTCGGTAACAAAAGTGATAACAATATTAAGAGCAAAATAAAAGAAATGATGTTATAGAATGAGAGTCGATTCAAGCTTTCGTATACAAAATGTTTCTTGTCTTACAAGGATATTTATTATCCTATTTATAGTTCTAATCAAAGAGACGAGATTCCGATATCAAGCTCATCCTGAATGAGAATAAAATTGTCATTGATAGCTGCATGACGATTAGCTATCAATGCAGAAATTCTCTGTAGCAGTTGTTCTTTTAATGCTATCCGATATCAATTCTTCAAGTTACTCTGTCTTCGAAATTCATCCAGCATCGCTCACATGCTTGCAACTTGTATCAACTACTTGCCGACTCATATCTTACTTGTGTTTAGCTCCACGTTCGTCCAACTGTCACTAATCAATTTTACCGCATACAATCACACATATTAATTGATAATTATTCAAGTTTGTTAATTAAAAAAATAATTTAATAAAAAATATAGAATGAAGATAATATCAAATCTTGTATGTTTGACAAAGTTATAAACAATGGAACAACACAAGTAAATGTTGCTTATTCATTAAAACTTGTGAACAATTTCTCAAATTGGTTGAAGTAAAGATAGTACCAAGTCTTGCTCGTCAAGAAAAAATTTGTGAATAGTTGAACAACAAAACTTTATTCAAGTTTATTCATCCTACAAAAATTTTGAATTATTTAATGGATAAAAAGAATATAATACCAAAGTTCTACCACACCCAGCAAAACATATGTGCAAACCAAGATTTGCCAATCCAATAAAACGTGTATACAAATTAATAAGATAGATAAAATAAATATAAGTAGTAATCATGCCTCGCTCGACAAAACTCCAAACGTGTACACAAAGACTACTTTTACAAAAATTGGGAGCAAAATTTAAACAACGGCCTCAAATAATACCCGGCCCCTGAACCATCCCATTCAGCGCCAGCCTGCAGCAACCCGGACAATGGTCCCATCTTTTAGGTCGGCCGGTCAACTTGACATGCATAGTTTGCTTTCCACCGGTCCGGCCGCCATAAAAAAGAGGGACCTCTCATTAATATTCCAATATAGATACAAAGTTTTGCTGAAAGAAGAAAATAAATAGACAACTGTTTAACATTTGCTACTATTTCCTTTTCCTTAGCTGTCAATTCCCATTAAAAAATAAAATAAAGGGGCTTTATCGTAGTTTCTTGGGAACTCAAGGGCATATGCAGTTCTTCCACCTTCCGATATATAAACCCAAAAGAAGTCAATTTCCCTTGCCTCATCGGAGTTTTACTGCTACTAGTACACTCCAATCCCAATACGCAACAGTAGCGGTACCGGAAAATGTGCTCCACTAAGCAAAAACAGAAGCAAAATCTCCACCAGCAGCGCTCCGCCGTGCCTGTCTCTACCTCCGCCGTTGGCGGCGGCGATGGAAGGAACTGGAGGGAAGAATCCATAACCGGCGGATCACTGAAGCATGTGGATTTGGACACGGGAAAAAACGGCTGGGCATCACCGCCGGGGGACTTATTCAACCTGCGAGGTCCAAACTACTTCACGAAAAAAGCGAAAGTACCTTCAGGCGCGTGGCTCCTACAGCCGGCCGGCGTCGATTGGCTCCGATCCAACTCCAAGCTCGACCACGTCCTCGCTCGTCACGACAATCGCGTGATGCACGCGCTACGGAAATCTCACTCCCAAGGTAAGTCTCTCAAAACCTTCATAATCGCCGTGAATCTCCAAGTCCCAGGGCGTGACCACCACAGCGCCGTCTTCTACTTCTCCACAAACGACGATGAGCCGCTCGAACCGGGTTCGCTCCTCTACCGGTTTGTCAACGGCGATGACGCGTACCGTAACAGCCGGTTCAAAATCGTTAACCGGATCGTGAAAGGACCGTGGATCGTGAAAGCTGCAGTTGGGAATTACTCGGCTTGTATACTCGGAAAAGCGTTGAATTGCTACTATCACAGAGGCCCTAATTACTTTGAAATCGACGTGGATATCGGGAGCTCGGCGATTGCGAACGCGATTTTGCACTTGGCATTAGGGTACGTAACGTCGGTGACGATCGACATGGGGTTTTGTGTGGAGTCGCAGACGGAGGAGGAGTTGCCGGAGAAGTTGTTTGGGGCGGTAAGGGTTTGTCAAATGGAGATGAGCTCAGCTACCTTTGTTGATACGACATCGTCCAGGAAGGTATTACCCGCTACTGCGAATTTACATAATCCTATCGGTAGTAGCAGAGTCCAAGCTGAGGAGAGCGGTGAAAATGAAGAGGATTAAAGAAATATTTATTTTTATTTTTATATTTTCTAATTTTGAAGGAAATTGTTGGTGGAATCCATGTAGATAGATGTCTAATTTTAAGCTTAAGCTTTTTTGTCTAATAAAAGTTACTTTCTTTCACTCATTTTGCTTTGCTTTCTTTGTATATCATTCCTGTTGCTACAAATTTTCTAAATAGGCATAACTATTAGACTCGCCAGCCAAAAATGTATAATGTATGAATACTCATCCAAAATATATTCAATAAAAACGTTATATTGGAGTAAGGGCCACTAGTATTATTATTCACCGATTATGATTAGAGCTTTAACAAAACAAAAAGCAGTTTCATTATATAACTAGGTGAAGTGAAAAAAATACGTTGCAGATGAAAAAGAAATAAAAACTAAGAACACTAAATTTAAGAAATAACATAAGCCGTAGCATACCAGGAACGTTTTTCTTTCCAATGAAGGCTTTAACTTTCTCCTCCATTTGTGTCATTATACGGGTACTTTTCTTCAGGGGCGGAGCTACCCACTAATTTTTGTTCAAATATGTATTTCTCCTAAAGAATTCATTGAATATGTGAAAATTATTAATTTAGAACTTCGGGCTAGAATTCCGAACCAATAAACATTTAAATCTTGGCTTCGTCTCTGCTTCTTGTTTGACTAAAAAGTCTTAGGCCTTTCTTATGGAGGATATTATTCCTTGTAATCCTACTTCTACGACTGACTTCTCTAGGGAACCTACCCTTGAATCGGATCCTGCGAGGTCAGAGATGGAAGTGAAACATCATTTTCCCATGGGGATAAGTACGACATTCCCGCCCACGTTGACCTGGTTCCGACCGGAGACGACGTGGTTCAAGTTCACAGGCTGGGGTATTCTGCATTTTACGCCTACCCGTTTCATATAGGTTATTCTCTTCCTCTTCCTCCTTTGGTGGAGGACTTCTGCCGCTATTACTGTATCTGCCCAGCACAACTCTCTCTCTATATTTACAAGATTTTTCTTATGTTGGCAAAGTTCGCGGAGCTTGCTGACTATGAAGTCTCCATCCGCCATCTTCTGCATATTTTTGGACCGAGCTTTCATAGAGGCACGACGGTTCACCTTCGCCACTGCGGAACTAAAGGGTTGGTGTCGGGGATAGACGACAAGGCAAATCGTCGGTTTTGGGCCCATTATTTCTTTGACATAACCGAGCATGTGGTGGAAAACCCTAATTACTTTCCTGAACAATAGAATTTTGCTCGTAAGTATCGTTATCTGGAGTACGTCCTTCTTTTCCTTTCGTGATTCTTGATTAGTTGCGTCGTTTTTTCCCTTTGCTGCTGAGAGGCATCCCCCATCTTTGGTTGCTGATATTAGTGTTTGCGTGGTCCATATTTTGCTTCACACTGTGGGTTTCTGAGTCTGGTCTTCTTTTAACAAGAGATTCGAGCTGAAGCCTTCGACCAGTAAATTGGGTTTCACCCTTATAACTTTTTTGCTTTTTCCGTAGTGCATGTCTTTTTTTTATTTTACGAGTTTCCTTTGATGTTAAGTCAAAGAGCTTTTAAGAAGGTGAAGGCTCCCGTCCTCGTATTTTGTCTGGCGGTTGCTTCGACTGGGATGCAATTTGTGCTGGCCGAGGCTAGGTCTGCTTATCGAGTGGATTGGACGGTTCTTTACTCTTAACAGTTTGGCTTATCGGTTATCAGCTTTTAAATGTATTAATTTGCTAGCCACCCGATAAGATATTGGGCGTATTGGTATCAGGTTACCTCTTATCGGATGGTTATTGGGCGATTTATCGGCCTAATTTAACCTATATTACATGCATTAATTGTTTGCTAATAGCATACCATACAAATTCAGAAATCGAAATTACATATTGAGTCTACATAGGAATCTTGGTAGATAGGAATCTTAGGGAGTCCGTGGTTGAGGTTAGGCGAGTGGATGATAGGTTAATGTCTATTAAACTGGTTATTGGCGGTAGTGTTCTCAATGTCATTAGCGCTTACGCGCCGCATGCAGGCCTAGCTGAGGAGGTTAAAAGGCGTTTTTGGGAGGGCTTGGATGAGTTGGTGAGTAGTATTCCCCAATCTGAGAAGTTAGTTATTGGAGGGGACTTTAATGGTCATATTGGGGCGGAGGCTGGTGGTTACGGTGAGGTGCATGGCGGCTTTGGCTTTGGGGTTAGGAACGGAGGGGCACTTCGCTGCTTGATTTCGCTAGGGCTTCGGAGCTTTTGATCGCGAACTCGTCATTTCAGAAGAGGGAGGAGCATTTGGTTACTTTCAAAAGTTCCACGGCAAGGACTCGGATTGATTACCTCCTTCTCAGAAGGAGCGATAGAGGGTTGTGCAAATATTGCAAGGTTATTCCGGGAGAGTCCCTTTCAACCCTTCATAGACTCCTAGTGATGGATGTAGGTCTCTGGGTGAAGAGGAAGAGGAGGGGTTCTCGGGGCCGACCGCGGATTAGATGGGGAACTTTGACTAAGGAGAAAGCCCGGGAGCTGGAGAGGAAGCTAGTTGATGGGGGAGCTTGGAGTAGCTCTGGGGAAGCGGACGCAATGTGGTCAGTGACGGCGAACTTGGTTAGGGAGGCTGCGCGAGATGTGCTTGGGGTAGCCAAGGGCTATTCAGGCAGGCACCAAGGTGACTGGTGGTGGAATGAAGTAGTCCGAGGAAAAGTGGAGGCGAAGAAGGCGGCGTTTGCTAAGTTTTCAGGGAGCTCAAGCGAAGAAGAAAGGAGAGCGAACAAGGAGAACTACAAGGTGGCGAGGAAGGAAGCGAAACTGGCGGTCACGGAAGCTAAAAATGCAGCGTTTGGGCGCATGTACGAGGAATTGGGGGAGAAAGGCGGGGACAGAAAGTTATTCCGATTGGCTAAGGTGAGGGAGAGGAAGGCGCGGGATCTAGACCAAGTTAGGTGCATCAAGGACGAGGATGGTAGGGTTCTGACGGGGGAGTCGCAAGTCAAGCGGAGATGGCAGGAATACTTTCGAGACCTGCTTAACGAAGAGGGGGATCGAGTCATAGAGCTAGGGGAGCTGGGGCATTCAGAGTGTCCTAGAGACCTCGGGCACTGCAGGCACATTAAGGAGGAGGAGGTCTTGAGGGCGTTGCGTAGGATGAGTAGGGGTCGAGCGACTGGGCCAGACGAAATTCCGGTGGAGTTTTGGAAATGCATGGGTAGGTCGGGAGTGGAGTGGTTGTCCAGGTTGTTCAACGTGATCTTTAGGACCAAGAGGATGCCGGAGGAGTGGAGATGGAGTACAATGGTTCCCTTGTACAAAAACAAAGGGGATATCCAGTGTTGCAACAACTATAGGGGTATCAAATTAATAAGTCACACCATGAAGGTCTGGGAGAGGGTGATCGAGGCGAGGGTGAGGGAGATGTCATCTATATCTGTGAACCAGTTTGGTTTCATGCCGGGTCGCTCTACTACAGAAGCTATCCACCTTGTGAGGAGGGTGGTGGAACTGTTCAGGGATAAGAGGAAGGACCTGCATATGGTGTTTATCGACTTGGAGAAGGCGTACGATAAGGTCCCTAGAGAGGTTCTGTGGAGATGCTTGGAGGCGAAGAGCGTGCCAGAAGCCTACATCAGAGTGATCGAAGACATGTATGATGGAGCCAAGACTAGGGTTAGGACGGTGGGTGGCGACTCGGACCATTTTCCGGTGGTTATGGGGCTACATCAAGGATCTGCGCTAAGCCCTCTCTTATTTGCCTTGGTAATGGATGCTCTAACTCACCATATTCAAGGGGATGTGCCATGGTGTATGCTCTTTGCTGACGACATAGTCTTGATAGACGAGACGAGGGCTGGTGTTAATGCGAGGTTGGAGGTCTGGAGACAGACCCTCGAGTCTAAGGGTTTTAAACTAAGCAGGTCTAAGACAGAATATCTAGAGTGCAAGTTTAGCGCCGAGTCGAGCGAAGTAGGCTGGGACGTGAAGCTGGGATCTCAGGTCATAGCCAAGAGGGACAGTTTCAGATATCTTGGATCGGTGATTCAAGGGGACGGAGAGATTGACGGGGATGTCACTCGCCGTATAGGAGCGGGGTGGTTGAAGTGGAGGCTCGCGTCAGGAGTCTTGTGTGACAAGAAAGTGCCACAGAAACTCAAGGGAAGTTTTATAGAGCCGTGGTTAGACCCTGCCATGTTGTATGGGGTGGAGTGCTGGCCTGTGAAGAACTCTCATGTCGAGAGAATGAGAGTTGCGGAGATGAGGATGCTCAGGTGGATGTGCGGGCTCACCGGATTAGATAAGATTAAGAATGAAGTTATTCGGGAGAAGGTGGGGGTGGCCCCAGTGGATGAGAAGATGCGAGAAGCGCGACTCAGGTGGTTTGGGCATGTGCGGAGGAGAAGCCCTGATGCAGCGGTGAGGAGTTGTGAGCGACTGGCGGTGGTTGGCGCGAGTCGAGGCAGAGGGAGGCCTAAGAGGTATTGGGGTGAGGTGATTAGGCAGGATATGGCTAGAATGGGGATTTCCGAGGACATGACCCTTGATAGGACAGTTTGGAGGTCTAGTATTAGGGTTGTAGGGTAGGGCCTTCTAGAATTCGTAGTTCTTCTGTTAGGGGCTGAGTGGGGTTTGGTAGCGATCTCTATAGTTAATTAATGTATTGTATTGTGCCTCTTATGGTAGTAATCGATTGGTATTATTGCATGTCATTCTACTTTTGGTTTTATGTTTAGATAATTATTTATTTGATTTATTCCGGATTTACTAACATTGTTTTGTTTTGTTTTGTTTGTTGATTTTCTCTCTCTTTTTCTGAGCCGAGGGTCGGCCGGAAACAGCCTCTCTACCCTTTCGGGTAGGGGTAAGGCCTGTGTACGTATTACTCTCCCCAGACCTCACTTTGTGGGAACATCCTGGGTAGTT